>PVKN010042226.1:0-10425 GCA_004027915.1 Capromys pilorides
TTAGCATTCTTCGACCTCTTTTTCAGCAAATAAATATCTTATATTTGAGTCACTGTAACAAATATATACTTATATTATATCTAGTACGTATTTAATTTCATACTTATGTATAACTTATATACAGTTTATTAGTCTTTCTTCTTCCAAAGAGACAACCAATTGAAGATGATATAAAAAGAAAAACTAGGGGCCACAGAGATAGCTCAGCAGCATAAACACTCACCTAGCAATCATAAAAAGAAAAACTGGAATTTATGTGACGACATATAAAAGCTAAAGCAAAGAATCTGACACTTTGAAAGTCCTTGTTAGCACCGTACAGTGACCCACACCTATAATCCCAGCTGCCCAAGAAGCTGAGGCAGAAAGGTGAAGTTTGAAGCCAGTCTGGGCAATACAGCAAGGTGCTATCTATAAAAAAGTTTCTAGGATGGATTTCCACTAAGATGGACCAACTCTATAAACAGTAACTTCTATTTTATACAACAAGTCAAACATAGCTACCAGAAAAGCAAACATAAGAGGGTTTCCCTCAAATACAGTATAATTTCTTTTAAAGCTACTAAACTGCTAAAATGGCACAAAGATATCATTTTTCAGTAGTTTGCACACTGTAAACATACCACTCCTGCCTAACTGAAGTATAAATACCATCATGAGCAGACTGGCCATGTCAGAATACCTTACTTGTTACCACACAAATATTCTGTTCATTATCCCAGGGAAAATTAAGTATGTGGCTGGGCTTCTGATGATTGGGTCTTAAAACTGCAGTCTCTACTGAAACGGTCTACAGCAGCGTCGGTGAACCTTTCAGAGCTCTCAGTGACACAAAAGGCCACGGCAGCATACACACCACAGGTTTACCAGCACTGCTCTAGAGTCTTTAGTGCACATTTCTCTCAAAACTAAGGATTTCACATTTGAGAATCATAAAATATAAATTTCCATTACTATGACAGCCATGGCAAAAGTTGGTGTACATACTTAAAATCTCCAACTATAAAGCAGTTTAATTATAAATTTTAATGATAAAAAGATGGCTTTTCAATTTTATACTTCCTTTCCTCTTCAGATCCATTTAAGATATTGAGTGGCCTAAAGGATATTATTATCGTTATACTGGCAGCTCAGCTACTTAAATCCACCTTACCTATCATTTTTCCCTGAAATCAAAACTGCTTCCCATTAAAAATAAACTTAAAAAAGCAGACCTTCCCAACGCTTCTTCCAAACTGGTGATGACTGCGTGCAGCTGATTCTGACTGACTGCTTCGAGACAGGCCCAGGCGAGAGGACTTGGCACGGGCGGCAGCAGCCGAGGCTTGCTGGCGGGGCCTAACAAGCAGACAGGTGCCTCAGTTGGAAATTCTGCTGAACAGCATGCTGCTGCCTAGGATCACTGCTGGTCAACATTTTCAGGCCCAGTTAATTTTAAATTCGGGATTCTGAGGAGGATTTATTACTAAAAGGAGGATAGATGCTTAGCTGTGTCTTTTCAAAGCATGACCAGAACTTATTCCTGGCCAGGTAGGCGCAAGATGCAGGCCGTGTAGAGGAATACGGGAAGAGGCGGCAGCAAGGAAGTGTTTGAAACCAACACTATCAGGAAGAGAGAAGTTAGTAGGGAGATAAATGAAATGAATTAGTCTGAAAACTCTTTCTGATATTAAAATCATATAGTGGACCAGAGCTCACCCCAAGGGGTGTGCAATTCACTACCTAAGCAATAGTACTTGGCAAGAATGAAACAAGCAAACGGTATCTGAGATGCTATCAGTACAAAATTCCAGGACTACTTATTCTTACATTTGTCATGCATTTATTCAAGCTTTAGGGAACATGATTCACTTACCAATTGCTGTTAAAATAAATAAGAGTGTGGAAATACCCGATGTTCCATAAAACATAGTGCTGATATTATAAGCCAGGAGATCTGAGTTATTCTGCGTGTTAGGCACTAAAACAGGAGGTAGCAAAAAGCCAACTGCAGTTCCAAGCTGTAAAATAAATAGTCCTGTTAATAGCCATTATCATTAAAGAAAAAAGTAAATACTGGTACTTCGCAGGACATAAGGAGGATAAACTAGTGTTTAGTGTTTATGAACTGTGTTCAAATGCCTTTGCTACTAGGGTATGGCTAAAAGCAAGCTGCTGGCAAATCCTTTCCCTATCCAACAAACACTGAGCTCTTATTATCTGAATGCTTCTGCTAGAGCTAAGACATAGCTTTGTCCTTTGGATGCTTACAATCAAAAAGAACAGTAAGAGTATATTTTAAAAGGCTGACAAAAGAATGAGAAAAAACATTTGCAAGTCATGTATCAGATGAGGGTATGCACGTGGAATCAAGAACTTCTACAGCTCAAGGGCTGGCCAAATAGCTCAGCAGATGAAAGCACCTGATTTTTTTTTTAAAAAAAGAGAGAGAAAAGAAAGCACCTGCTTAGACAGATGCAGGGACCAGGGTTCGATCCCCAGTGTGTTGTGCCAGCCCCACCCCCAGCAGGCGCTGAAACAGTAATTGAGACTGGGCATGGTGGTGCATACCTGTAATCCCATCGCTTGGAAGGATGAAAACAAGAGGATTACTACAAGTCCAATTTGTGCAGTGAGACCCTGTAGACCCTGTACTAAATACATAAAAAAAAAAAAACTCCTACAGTTCAACACCAAAAAGACAAAATCCCAATTTAAAAATGGGTGAAGAACTTGAAAAGACATTTTTCCAAAGAAGACATAAAAATGGCCAACAAACACTACTGCATGAAAAACAACATTGGTCATTAGGAAAACGCAAATCAAAATGTCAATGAGATTCCATCTCCACCCACCCACTAGGATGGTTATAATAACAATGGCAACAACAGAAAATAACGACTGTTGGGAAGAACATGGAAAAGATGGAGCTTGTAAACACTGTTGATAGGATTGTAAAATGGGGGTAAGCCACACCGGAGAACATTTATGCAATTGCACAAAAAGTTGGAATGCATAATTATCACATGACTTAGCAATTCCACAACTAGGCATATACCTAAGAAACTAAAAACATATTTAAATAAATATATACAAATGCTCGCAACAGCCCTATTCGCAATATCCAAATATGACCACATGGCAAATGAATAATGAATAGTGATAGTGAATAAATAAAATATGGTACATAGTTATACATAAAAATGGATTCAAGTACAGATACAGTGGTACAACACGAACTTTAAAAGCGTGGAAAAGTGAAAGAAACCAGACATAAAGGTCATATCTTGTATAGTTCCACTTATACAAAATATTCAGAGGTAATCCACACAGAGAAAGCAGATTAGTGATTACCAGAGGACAGATGAAGGAGGGAAAAGCAAGTGACTGCCTAAACATAGCGGCAGATAGAAGTGTTCTGGAATTACAGAGAGATGACGGTTGCACAACCCTGAGAATATACTGAATGCCAGTGAAGTGAACATTTTAAAATTATAATTTTGGGCTGGGGAGATAATTCAGGGGCATAAGTGCCTGCCTCATAAGCCTAAGATCCTGAGTTCAACTCCCCAGTGCCAAAATCAAACAAAATAAACTAGTTAATTTCATGTTCTGTGGATTTCATCTCAACTAAGCAATAAGGCTATGATAATCATAACAAGATAAATAAAACCAAAGTATGACTTTGTGGAATATGGAAAGAATTCAAGGAAGCTAGGGTAGAAATAATACCATCTACCAAATATCTCATTTGCTCTTTTCCAAAAAAATATGGGCAGACACACAGGCAATTACAAGACAATGTGGTGATACCATCCTGTGATGGAGTAGTAGAGTCCTAAGGCCAGGAAAATCATACAATTTATCATCCAAACCAGAACTCTAGAGTGAGATGGAACTCCCAGGGCACCTATGCCAGACAACAGACCTATAATTCCAGCACTCAGGGAAGCTGAGACAGGTGGATTGCAAATTCAAGCCCAGTTCAGGCAACTCAGCAACTCAAAAAAATAAATAAAATAAAATAATAACAATATAATAATAATAATAAAAACAGAAAAGGGTTGGGGTTGCAACTCAGCGTGAAGGCCTCAGGTTTAATCCCCAATACTGAAGAAAAACAAACGAATAGGAAAGAATTTCTGGAAAGTGGAGCAGATTGGAGTTCACCATGTGAAGCAGTGTTCCAGGGCAGGAGGGCTTTAGGCGCAAAGGCCAAGAGGGATAGGCACCACCCTGTGAGAAGCTGTGGCATGCATGGTTTGGCTCCAAGCAGAGGATGTACGTGGAGAAGCTGAGGAGTTAGCAGCTGAGACATCACAGCAGGCAGTTCTGCAGGTCCCATGAGGCACATCAGAGAGCTTGCACTCTACCCTAAGGATAATGGAAGCCACTGCAGGGGGCAGGAACTGCTGGGAACAGATCAGTGCACTGCAAAGACGCCCCACTGCAAGTCAGTACAGAACAAAAGGAAGGGGCAGATGGGTAGATCAGCTGAGCCAAAGGCTGCCAAGCTAAGACAGCAGCAAGAGAAGTGCGGAGAAATGAGCCAGGAGACAAGGCTAACTCCGTGGGTGCTGATGAGATACTGAGGCAGATTGCCCAGCCGGTGCCTATGCGCGGCTGAAGCACATTCACTCACTCACTCACTCATTTTTACAGAACGCCTGTGAAGTGGCAGGCACTGTACTAAGTGTTGGTGACATGGTGTGTGCAGTCCACTGCCTATGGTTTTAAAGTCACAAAATAAGGTAGGAAAGAGAGATGAATACTGAACAACAGTGGTCACAAATATGTAGACAATAATCGTGAGACAATGATGAATGCCACTTGGAAAACTAGAAAATGGGATGTAATAAAAGTGAACCAGACAATTTCAACTGGGATCAGGAAATGCCACTGAGTGTTTAAAAGTAATTCAGAGAAGTGATTAAGAATGTGATCACGTGATCCTATGAGGAAGAACATTCCAGATAGGTTCTCAAGCAGGCACAAGCCTAGTAGACCTCCTCATAAGGTTTGTAATTTCAAGTAAAGAGTTTACATTTCAAACACTATGGGAAACCACTGACAAGCTCGATGTAGGGCAATGACGTGATCTGATCTACGTTTTAAAAGGTTCTTTCTGCATAAGGACCTACAGGTAAAAGCTAGGCTTCAGAAACCAGACATATTTGAGCGTGAATGTCGATACTAACTAGCTGCTACACAAAATACTTCGATCCTTCAAGCTTCAGTTGCCTTGTCTATCAAATAGGGTTACCAACAGCTCATAGGTTAGAGCATTAAAGTAAATGCCCCTGCACACAAGGCACTCAGCACATTCCCAGGGTCTTAGTGAGCACTCAGTAAGACTGAGTACTATTCTGAATTGTCTTCCATAAACTAGACTCAAAACCATTCTTGGAACTAGGCAGGTGGCTCATGCCTGGATCCCAGCACCTGGGAGGCTAAGGCTGGGGCCCAAGGGAAACTCAGGAAGACCAGCTTACAAATGAAAAGGTCCGGATATGCAGCTAGTGTGAAGGCCTAGCATTACAAAAACAAAAAACAAAAAAAACAAAAACAAAAACAAAAGCAAGAAAAAACAACAACACCAAAAAGAAGACCTGGGAGTAACGAGCAACTGAACGATTCTTAAAGCCAAGGAAGGAGACAATCTAAGGACAACGCAGAAAGGCCCAGAAGTACGCTGCTGCAGGGAAGTCTGCCTATGCCGACTTTCATGCTCCATAAAATATTAATCTTGAGTACAGAAGCAACCAACTAAAGATTCAATCAGAATTACATGAAGTACACAGTAACTATGGTTCAAGCTACTCTTTCTTCTGTGCTTTAAGAGAAAAAATAAATATAAGCAATAAGCATATGGTCTTTTCCAGTGTTTTAAACCTCACTGGGATCTTGCAACAAGTGTAAGATGTGAAGCAAGAAAGTACCACTCATTTGTTTCATAGCACCTGTTGCAGCAACACAGTAGGATGTGAAGACCTGTTTGGTGCATAGATATTTGGTTGCTGTTGTTGTTATTTTGAGACAGGGTGCCCCTATGTACTTAGGCTGGCTTTGAACTCACTTTGTAGCCCAGGCTGGCCTCAAACTCATAGTGATACTCCTGCTTTAGCCTCCTGAGTACTGGGATTACAGAGGTGCACCCCTACACCTGGCTTGGTGCAGACTTTTAATGGTGTCCTCTATAGTACAAAGAATGAACACTCGAAGTCATTCACATAAAGTGCCATAAGACTCCATATGCAGAATTTAAGTTACAATAAGAGAATCAGTCTGCAAAAAAGCTCACACAAAAAATGTTCTCTCTTGTAATGCATCTGAAAGTGAAACACTAATGGTATTTGAATCTTGGTGTTGAGCTAAGACTAGGTCATTTCTTAGCAGTCTTGGCAAATTTAGCTACCCTTGTGCAACACCCAAGGTGTGTCCTGCAACACAGGACCATGCATTGTTGTGCACTGTCCTACTGATCAAAATCCATAACCAGACGCAGTAACGCTGTAACACCTTTATCTCTGGAACACTGATTTAATGCTCCTTTACATGAGTCCACTATGTGCAGGCTCTGCGCTGACTGCTAACATATAAAATTAAACAGGGGTCATTCACAATGACCACTCAACATGCAACAAATTTCCAGAATTCAATATACCTTCCTATGCAAAGCACAGATTGGGGACAACAATAATTCTTGTGCAAGTCTGGCTCATTATTACATTGACAGTTTTTTTCAGACATTCACATGCACAGGCCAATAGCTAATTATTTTATAGGTAATTTTCAAAGTAAGACGTCAAGGTGGTCACTTTAAGCTAGTTTTGAAAGTTCTGTCCTTCTTCCCCCACCAAAAAACCCGAAACCATCTTTAAGACAGCCTCTTTAGCATGTGTGGTGGTGCGTGCCTATAACCCCAGCGCTAAGGGGAGGCTGAGGCAGGAAGATGGCAGGAGTTCCAGGCCAGCCCAGACTAGGTAATAAATTCAGTCTGCCTAGACTACAGCATGGCCTTGTCTCAAAAAACAAACAAAAAGCCTCTCATCTTACAATTCTCATTTCTTCCTGCAGATGTCTCCTCGGGCCCATTCACATGCCCAGCTCACAAGGCCTGTGTCTCTTAAGCAACGCGTACCGCATCCCATTACCTGATTGCCCAACACGGCGGTGGCACAGGCTGTGGACACCTCCTTGGGCCCAAACCACACAGAGGCGATGCGGGAGGGCAGGCCCAGGATGAAGACCTGCGCCACGGAGCACAGGCACTGGCCCAGCATGGTGACCCAGAAGAGGTGCTGCTGCACGCTGCCGCACTTGACCCAGGCGCCCAGGCAGTTGAGGCCCGAGCCCAGCAGGGCGGTGAGGCGCAGGCCCCGCGTGTCCAGCAGCCAGGTGGCCGGGAAGATGAGCGGCACATAGGCCAGCATGTACACCATGGACAGCCAGTCGATGTGCAGCCGCGACACGCCGTAGAAGCCCTCGAACACGTTGCTGATGATGCTGTACTGGATCCACTGGAAGGCGTTCACCAGCGAGTACAGGAAGAAGATGAGCAGCACGACGAAGCGCCGCAGCGACAGTGCCGTCTGGGCCCGCGCCGCGCCCTTGTCCCCCGAGGTCCCCGCGTCCGAGCCAGCGCACGAGCCCGCGGGCAGTAGCCGCGCCTGCGTCTCCTCTTCCGGGGCCTGCGGCGTCTGCAGAGGGACCCCGTTCAGCGCGAGGCAAGGGGCCTTGGATCCGTCGTCCTGGGGCTCGCCGCGGTCCTCCGCGTCCGGGGCGCCCCGGGGCACCGGCAGGTAGCCCTTCGCCTGCGGGTGTCCGGGCGCCACCGTGGGCCCCTCCTCAAGGTCCGACCGCGGCATGGCCCTGGACTCCCCGCCACCGCCGCCTCGCGTCCTGCCCTCTTGCCGGTACCCCAGGTAGCGCCTCAGCCCGCATCCCGGGCTAGCACGACCCGGGCCGCGGGTCACTCAGGAGAGGCCCCGCCCCCCGCGCGGCCGGCGCGGGAGCCAATCCGAGACCGGCGCGGAGAGAGGGGCGGGGCGAGAGCGACCCGCTGCCGACTGTACGGAAGCCGGGCTGGGCAGCGTACTCGAGATGGATGGCGGACCAGGTTGTGGGTGCGCCGCCTCGCTTGAGGTCCTGCTCTCTCAGCCAGGAAAAACGCCAGAGAGCATTGCAGTCCCAGAGAAAGACCGCACGCAGTTGGACTCCCCCTCCCGCCGCAACCCCCGACTCGCTAAGTGCTGTGGCGCAGACGTGCCGGTGGTCCCTGTACCCCTGAAGCTCACAGCTGTGGTCGCAGCGAGTGGACGCGAGTCCAGTGGGTCTCGGCCTCCAAACTTGTTTTTCTCTGTAGTGCCGGATGTTTTAGTGGGCTCTGGGGAATTAAAAGAATAAACATGAATCCAAGTGCTTTACTCCAGAGCGAGAACACAGAGCTCTGGGGTGCCCCTGGTCTAGAGAAAATGCTCTGCTTTTCTTTGGGAAACTATATTCTTTAGAATTATTAAAGCGAAATTGAAATTAGGTGCACATAGGATTCGCATTATGGATCTGATCTCCAAAAGTGCTAATATCTAGAACATTGGAGCATGTATACTTTATTGCCCCAACGTCACTATTTTAGTCTTGTATAAAAATGCATCAGGCATCTCTCAGGACAGACTTGATGCTAAGGTCCTGAACTCTTAAGGGACACGTGTGTTCTGATGTCTGTTTTGACTACCCTATGAAAATTGCCACATGGTCTCTCCCCGTTTCCTTGCTTAATTTTTATTTTTGTGCATACTGCCACCAAAAATACCTTATATTTTACTTTGTTTCTGGTTATTTTCCTTCACTAAAGTGTGAGCTTGCATGATTATTTATTTATTGGTACAGGGTCTTGCTACGCTGCTCGAACTGGTAGTGGTCCCCTTGTCGCAGCCTCCTCAGTGCTGGGATTACAGTTGTGTGTACCATGCCTGGTTTCAGTGGCCACTATGACCACACCGTGATCCCGGGGCATGTGGTACAGGGGATCGGAGCTTGGGTCCTTGTGTTTGCTAGGCAGGTGCTTAGACCACCAAGATATCTCCCCAGCCCAGCTTGAAATGTTTTGTGGCATTCTGTTTCCACTGCTTTCTGAGACGACCTGGTGTCCAGTAGGTGTTCAGTTTATTTACTAAATCAATGTAGTTGATGAACAGACATTACCATTGAATTCTTTTTTTTTTTTTTTTTTTTTTTTGCAGAACCCGGGATTGTACTCAGGCCCTTGAGCTTGCCAGGCAAGCACTTATTCTACTGAGCTATCTCCCCAGCCCCTACTATTGAATATTTAGATAATTATTTTGTCAATGAACCTTTCTTTAAAAAAAAAATCTTGTAAATCCCACCCCCAGTATGTCTTTCTAGACATGACTGGAAATTAATGAGCAGTGTCCTTTTAACAAAATAACATGCGCACCAAAGGGCTTCAGCCTCAGTTATGAAGTTATGAGAAAAAGAACTAATCATATTGCTTGATATTGAGCACAATTTGCATTCAACCTTCACAGACATTTTATTACGTAGTTCATGCGGATACTACAAAACCTACATGGCCCCACCCAGTCACTTGCACACACACAGCTATTCACACTGGGCACGGTGGCATCTGGCTATCATCTCAGCTACTCAAGAGGCTGAGACAGAAGGATCTCTCTGGCCAATACAGGGAGACCTTGTCGAGAGACAAACATTCTAAGGAGAATTCAGATGGGCTTAGGCTTGCTCAGTCAGGATTAACACTCAGATAGCTGCAAAAACATCTCACCCCATCTTGAAGCCCAAAACTGGCTTCTGTTAGATTTGGTAGCGCAGTTTTCCTTGGCATGGGACAGCTACTGAACGTGCTCCTGCTGGGAGGCCCTTCTTGCTGACCGTTCAGGCCCATCTGTTTAGAGATTCCTCACATTCCTTTGATCCTCAGGGAGAAGGATTGGGATGGGAGTTGGCAGGGCATCCTGCACTGTCAGGATTTGCCCAGCTGGCACCCATGGTGCTTTTGCTCACTTCACCATGTGCCTTCCCTGTGAAGGACAAAGCTGCGTGTCCGTGGGGAAGCGCACAGATCCAGGGCCTGGCTACCTGCATGCGAATCCCAGCATTAGTGCTCTATAGCCCGGTGACCTTTGGCAAGCTATTAGCTGTGTTGAGATAACAGAGCCCTGCTCTGTAGGACTGCTGGGAGACCTAAAGGACTGAACAAGGCCGGGCATATGTTGGGCTTTCTCATTTAGTGTTCTAATATGATTAAAGATCCAGCCTCCAAAGCCCAAAACATGAGCTCAAATTCTAGGTCTTTCACTTCCTAGCTGCAGGAGGGTGAACTCGTTTCTCCCTCTCTCTGTCTCTGTCCCTCAGTCTCTTTCTCACTGTGTGTGTGTGTGTGTGTGTGTGTGTGTGTGTGTGTGT
>PVKN010042227.1:0-10424 GCA_004027915.1 Capromys pilorides
AAACAAATGACTCGAATTTAAAGTAGGAGAAACTTGTAAATTTAAGAAAAGTTAGAAAAGAAAAATCCTCTTTTTAATCTTAAAAAAAACCAAAACCTGACAAGAGCTAGGGAGATAGCTCAGTGGAATAAGTGCTAGCCTGTTAAGCGCAAGGTCCTGAGTTCAATCCCTGGTACCGCAAAAAAAAAAAAAGGACAAATATACAGACTTTGCTAATTCATCAAAAATTCAATAACAAACACCTCACAACCTTGCAGCAGTATAAATTAGGAGACTTGGTTTCTAATTTCAGTGCCCTGACTAGTTAGTTATGTTGAAAAGATCAAGGTTAAAAACTGGATAATGAATATGCACAGGTTAAGTCTGAACCTCCTCACTAAATATATAATCTGGGCGGTACATTTAACCTATGTTATGCTTCAGTTTCTTCATTTGTAAGATGGGAGTGATGATAGCAGCTATTCCACAAAGTGAGAAAAGAAGCAGAATCAGTTTTAGGACTGGTAATATTAGTTAACACCTTAGTGCTTACTGAATAAGCATTGGATGTATATATCTCATTTGATGACTGCTTGGATCTACAAATTTTTTTCTATATAGTTTTGTACATTTTGTTTATGGAACCTCAATGTATAATGTATTTTTTGTGCATACTAGCCCTTACTTATACAGTGCTGTAGTTTTTGCTGATTGTGCTGTTCAGCACAGCCCTGTAGTTTTATGCTGTCATGCAATATAGTGTTGCATTTAACAGTTATGCAAACAAAAATCAAGTTTGAGTTTCCTCAGACCATTTCTTTTTTCTCAAACTTACACACTGTACATAATTCCTCAGTGCCAAATTCATTAAAGCACCTACTCACAGAACTCTGTCATTAAACAAGAAATGTCTGCATTTTTCAAAACAAGTCCAGTGTGTATGTGGGGAAAACATGGACCCTCTTTTTCCTTACACACCTTGGCCAAACCTTCAAAATACCCTATAATCCAACATTTCTTTACCTTTAACCTACTACCATTCAGGTCCAAGTTGACTTTATCTTGAATGGATTATTACTTTATTCTTCTAGTTTACTTCTGATTTTGGCTCCTTATAACCTACCCCCAACACAACGCCCAGAGATCCTTTCTAAAAGTCATTCAACTCATGTTACTCCTCTGTCTCAGTCTTTCCAATGGCTTCCTACTTCACCCGAAACAAAAGCTCATTTCTTCCCAATGGCTCATAAGGCTTTTCAATGTATAGCTTTATACTGTGTCTCTGTCCTCATCTCCAAAGCAGGGTCTTCCTTTGCTCTGCCTGCTCTAGTAATCCAGGCTCACCTGCAGCTTTCTTAAAATACAGGTAGTTTCTCTCCTTATTCCTTTCTTTTTGCTCTTCCCACAGATTCACAGAATTTATTACCTCATTCAGCTCTCTGTCTAGAGGCTTTTTTAACCACTGTATTTAAATTTGCAATGTGTAACAACCACCTCCACTGACTGTGTATTACTCTAAAACATTTTTTTTTTTGTCTTTTTGACACAGAGTCTCGTTATGCAGTTCAGGCTGGCCTTGAGCTTACACCGATCCTCCTGCCTCATCCTCTCAAGTACTGGGATTACAGGCGTGCGCCACCGCGCCCAGCTCTAAAACATTTATTTCCACATAATTTTAAGCCCAAACTTGCTGTTTACGATATATTTTTCATGTTTTTAAAATGTTTAGAGTTAAGAATCATTTATTTTTAAAATAGAATCACTGTACAAGTTACTGACATTTTTTTCAAATTATTACCCTTCAATGTTCACAAATACTTCTATATAAAAACCAAAGTATTATATCTTTCTAAAGGAGTTTTTAATATTTTTGCCATAAAAACCAAAGTATTATATCTTTCTAAAGGAGTTTTTAATATTTTTGCCATTGAAGTTGCTTTGTATCTTACCTTGTCGGTTAACTTCATTTTGAAGTAGCTCTTCCATTGCCTCCTCCTCTGCAATGTCTAATGGTGTGTCTCCTTCACTGTTGACAGCTCCTACATGTGCTCCCTGACCAATCAAAAACCTGTATAAATCAAAAGCAAGTTAGTTAGGCAAAGACACTATATACACTTTGACCAAAACTTTCACTATCGGCAAATACACCGATTTCTTAATCTGTGGTCCATATACAGATTTCAGAAGAGTCATAGAAGATTCTATTTTGGCTGAGTCCAGTGGCTCACACCTGCAATATCAGCCCTCTAGGAGGCAAAGGCAGCAGGATTGTATTGGGAGCCAAGTGTAGACAACTTAGCAAGACCCATTTCAAAAAATGATCAGGGGTGAGCTCAACATTCAATCCTCAGCACTTCAAAAGCAAAGCAAAACAGAACAAAGCAAAGAAAGAATAAATATTGTTTTCCTAACATTCTGTTAGCTGAATTCCAACACAACTGGCTTTCAAATTAAACTTGGTGGCAACGTACAATTACATTTTATTTACTGAGCTAATTTTACTTTATCTTATCTTAATCAAGACCTTGCACTTGCCAGGCAGGTCCTCTGCTGATGAACTATGCCCTCTGCCCACATATATTTTTGTAAGAGTATGTAAAAGGATTCCTCAAACCTACCAAACGGACCCAGACACAAAATGGTTAGTAATCTCTTTCCTCTTATCAACTGTACAATCCCGAGTCACTTATTTATCAACCAGTCAATATTCACTCCCAAATTAAGAATCTATATAATGGCATTACCATGCAAGAAGAAAATAGTGATAGCCCTCAGTGATGTAGCTAGTTTTTGCCTACTTACTCAACCTCATTTTTCTGGTATCACATTTTTGGCTCCATTAAATATGAAATGACTTGTGGATTTACTATTATTTATATTTATTTTTTATATTTAAAATTTCATTTTAAAGAGTAAAAATAACAGAAACAAAGACAGAAAAAGAATAACAAGCAAGAGTACATATAGTACAGAATTTCTTCTTTCTTTCTTTTTGGAGACAGGGTCTCACTATGCAGTTTAGGCTGGCCTTGCGCTCGCTTCTGGAGCCCAGGCTGGTCTCAACACTCCCACCGATCCTACTGCCTCAGCCTCCCACGTGTTGGGATTACAGGTGTGTGCCACCTCGCCCGGCTCAGAATTTCAAAACAAGAATAAAAATTTAACAGTGGTTGTATTACATATTTTCATCATCAAATCTGCTTGGATTAATAGATATATGGATATGTAAGATTAGCCAATAATTAAACACTAACACTTTCAATAAACCTGAATTTTAAAAATAACTAAATTAATTAATTAATTAATTTATGTGGAATGGGGAACTGAACTCAGGCCCTTGTGCTTGCCAGGCTAGCGCTTATTCTACTGAGCTATCTCCACAGCCCCTACTTGTGGTTCTAGATAAAACCATTTTGTTATTCTATATTTTTCTTTTCCATATATAAAAATGGGCCTCTAGAGCTGGGGTGATAACTTGGCAGCGTAAGTGCCTGCCTTGCAAGTGCAAGGTCCTGAATTTGGTCCCTAGTACTGCTTGGTGTGCTGGCCCCAAAACCAGGTGTGGTGGTGCACGCCACCGGGGAGACTCAGACAGGAGGATCGAACTGCATAGCCAGATCCTGTGTGGTACATCTAAATATATTCCTCATCAATTTAACTCATTTGTAATTTTATAGGCTATATAATAAAAAATTCACAAAGGTGGAGCCCAGCACTCATTTGTGTCTCTCTCTTTATGAACATATTCTCTCTCCAGGCAAGACAGCTATCAACACTGGGAAAAATCTTTCCATTATTTTTGCTATGAGTTTATATATGTACACATAACCAGTCACTTTTATAATATAAGAAATAATGGGATTACTCCCCTCTTTCCTTCCCTGCCCCTCCGTCTGTCCATTCCCCCGTCCCTTGGCAACACTGGGGGATTAAGCCCAGGCTCTTCACATGGAGCTACCTCGAAAGTCCTTGTTTAATTATTTTTAAGATGGTCTCGCAATGTCATGAATTGCCCAGGCAGGGCACTAAATTTAATGCTGCTACTTCAACCTCCCAAGGTGCTGAGATTACAGGCAGCACCACTACTCCTGACTAGACTGGTGTCATTTGGTACTATCCTCTTAATATCATGCTCTTCAACACATACTTAGTATCATCATTCTTTAAAAAGTTCCCCAGGACAATGGATATAACACACCTTGTCACTGCTTTTAATACTATTTCCCACTAACGTGTGAGGCTATTTAAAAAATATATTTACTTTCATTTGAATTTCTTTTGTGAACTGCTGCTCACTTATGTATTTTGCCTGTATTTCTAAGTGTGTTAAGTAATACAACAGTGTCTAGTGTAACATATGCCAAGAATACAATAGTAAGCAAAAAAATTGGTCCCCTCAAAGATCCTAGTAAGAGTTAATTACACAAATAAATATAAAGCTGGGTTGAGTCCTATGACAGAAAATTATGTGGCATCTACAAGTAATTATAAGTTGAGTATCTTACTTGAAATCCTTTAGATTTTAAATACTTTTTGGAATTTGGAATGCTGGCATATACAGTACATTACAGGATATCACAGGAATGAGATCCAAGACTAAGTATAAAGCTCACTTATGTTGCAGGCCTTTAATAAAAATACCTTATAATCCCAGCCTGAAGTATATACCATGTTTGTACTACGCCTGTGTTTTGACTGTGGCCTATCGCATAAGGTCAGGTGTGGAATTTTCTACTTGTAACTTAGAGCTCAAAAAGTTTCAGACTCCGGATTTTCAGATTAGAAATGCTCAATCAGCAATGAGAAAAAGTAAGAGAAGCGAAGAAAGAATTGTCGGATATAGAGGTACGTCCTGATTAAGAGACAACAAAAAGCACCAAAGCCCTGTCCTGTGACAAGAGGTATAGACAGCGAGGGGACCCAGTATGTTTTGGGAGAGTAAATAATTAATTTATGTATCTTTATTGGTTATCTACAAGAAGTAGATTAGGAAAGATCTGTATCAGTTGTTTTGAGTATTGGTGAGGGCAGATTATACTTTGTTATGCTACTTTTCTATAATTAGTTTATTTTGTAAAAGTGTATAGCACACAAAAATACTAAACATATTACTGTTAGCTCAACAATTTCACAACAAACATGAAAGTGTGCTGTCCATCGACATAATAAACATGTCAATTATTCTGGTAGGCAAAATCTCAAACCATTAGAAGCATTTACATAAAAATTCTGCTTAGGAGTCCAACATGAGTAAAAGTGTTTAAAGACAGAACAAAAGAGTTCCTGCAATGTGTGTAGAGGAAATTATACATAGCACAGTCCAAGGACAGTGTCAAAGCCATACAGATAATCCAAAATTGATACACATAGGAAATAGAGTAAGAAACTAAGAAGAGTTTTAAGTTCCAAAGACCAGTGAGAAATGGGCCTGGAGCTATCCCTGGGTCAAAATGTATACTTAGAACTGTCTTTTAAAAAGTAAATAAAAGTCTGTGGCATTAATTCGTACAATGAATGATTTATGAAAGCCATTCAAAAGTGGTTGGGTAAGGGGACAGGGAGATAGCTTTTCGGCACAAGGGCCTGCTTGGCAAGTGCAAGGTCATGAGTTCGAACCCCAGTCCCGGGGGGGAAAAAAAAAAAAAAAAGGTTGGGTAAAGAAAGGAACCCTACTTCTTCACAGTTTAGGTTTAGTTCCAACCTGTATCTCTTAATATCTATTTGATATTAATTAACTTGAACATTTAAAGCTAACATAAAATAACTTATGGTACTGCATGCAGTTTAAAATAGTTAAAAGCAAACTACTGGCTGTTATGAACTCATGCAAGACATCCCATGACAAATTCATGTTTAAAATAGTCTGCGTGAAAATACAGACTACCTGGAATACAGAAGTTAATTAACTTTGAGGAGCTCTAAAGACATTGACAACAGAAGGCTAGATTTCCTTCAGAACACTGAGGCCTGGCATAATAGAAGCAGGCTGTGTAAATGTTTTGTTTGGAAAAAAATATGCAATACTTATTTTAAGTTTTCATGAAAAGAGGAAAAACAGAAACAGACAAAGAGAAATACCAAACTTGATGGGACAGAACATCAGGGCTGCTTCTAAGATAGACAATTCTATTCATTGTCTCAGGGTAAAGAAAATCAGCCCTATATTTTCTTAACATTGGTTAATGATTTCCATAAATGATACAAAGGAGGCCAAGGAAGGAGATGCCAATTAGTGCAGAATGAAATTCTTAACCAACTTTAATTTAATAAGTAAGTGGGTAAATAGGTCTGAAAATCAAGATATGACATCTACAAGGAAATTTTACAAAATATGTATGTGCTTCAGGCCAAAATCTAGCTAAATAAGTACACAGTTGTTAACGAAGCTATCATTGGTTGTAATTTGGCCATGGTATGTTAAGATAAGCAGGAAGGAATTTGTGTTAAATGAATTTAGAAGACAAATTTTGACATCTTCATTCTAAATTTTGTAAAAAAACAAATTATACCAAGGATTACTTAAGAAAGGGAAGTTGTTCATCTTAAGAATTAGACAACTATGCTGGCACACATGCTTGTAATTCTAGCACTTAGGAGGCTGAGGCAGGAGGATCACGATGAGTTCGAGGCCAGCCTCCGCTACACAGTGAGTTTTTGAAAGCCAGTCTGAACCATATAGTGAGACCCTGCCTAAAAACAAACACATACACACACACTCAAAACAAAAACAAATAACTTGAAACTTTTAATAAAAACTCTAAGAAGATTAGGGCTGTGGATACAACTATGTGCTTAGCATGCATAAGGTTCTCAGTTTGATTCCCAACATAGGTACACATACAAACACCATCAGGCACACACACACACACACACACACACACACACACACACACCAGAAGCACATATAAACACAAAAGAACCACAATGAAAACCTGAAGAGAACAATGAAACCATAGAAAACAATGAAGAAAATATTACTTCCTCAACAAGAGGAATTTTTTCTTCTTGTAGGAAAAGTAGTATCAAGTTATTTTAACCACTACATGAAATTTTTTAAAGTGAGAAACTCAGCAGAATAACACTGTAATAACTATTTCTCAAAAACCAAATGAATTACCCAAATCCATCCTGGGGGTGTGGGGTAGCAATCAGTAAACCTAAGTGACTTGAACTTTTCAAAGATGGGTTAAGTAGAACACTTATAAACGATACTTTATATTTGAGCAGCAAAAATTCCAAATAAAATTATGTGTCTTAGTGTGAATGTACTTTCCAGTTTCATTCTAGAAGTTCTATACAATGACAAGCAGAATTTTCTTGCTTAGTTTTTATTTAGTAGTTAGTGATTTTATGTTTGAGCCCACTTACTTTTTACCTCTCCTAATGGATATTTATTTATTCCAAGATGCACTGCAGGATGTTATTGTCAGCACCACCAGTCTTTGGCTTCTTAAAATGTTACAACCTGTATTCTGTGCCGCCTCTTTTTTTGTACTGGGAGTTCTTTATTTTATCGTGTTTGGAATTTACTAAGCTTATTGAGTTTCTAGGTTTACTCCTTTTGCTAAATCTGAGAAAGTTTTTAGTCATCCTTTGTTCAATACTTTTGTAGCCATTCTCTTTCTTCACTTCCAAGAGATTTTTGAGGGTATGAATGTTAGGTCTTTTGTTATAGTTCCACAGGTTCCTAAGTGATTCTGTTCATTTATCTTAATTTTTTCTCTGTCTTTCAGACTTGGAAATTTCTACTGTTTCATTCAGGTTACTAATTCATTTTACCTGTCTTTCTTGTGCTGCTCAATCCCATACATTGAGATATTTCAGCTATTTGGCTTTTTACATTTGTTTCTTTGCAAATTTTTTATTTTTTTGTAAGATTTTTTTTCATTTCTTTCAAGTAGGATCATACTTATTAAAACATTTTTAGGATAGCTGCTTTACATAATCATTATCAGATAGTTTATTGTTATTGTTATTATTATTATTATTATTATTTTGGTGCCAAGGATCAAACCCTGGGCTTCCAGCTCGCTAGGCAAGCATTCTACTGCTGAGCCAAATCTCCAGCCCCAGATAACGTTAATGTTAATATATCTGTCTTTTTTGGTATTACGTCTTATTATTGCTGCTTTTGAGATCTGCCTAGTTTACAACTTCACAATTTTCAGTGAAATCTGAACAGTCTGGTTATTATGTTCTGAACATGTAGATCTTATTTAAATCTTCCAAGTTAGCTGGTTTTGTTTGGGCCTGCTCCACCCAGCAGAGGAAGATGGGGAGTGCCATTTCATTATTGCAAGGAAGAATGAGGTTCAGGTCCTTTACTTGGCCTCCAGACACCAGAGCTGGAATGGATCTTCTGAATCCCGAGTAGGATGAAATTCTGGTTCTCTATCAAGCCTTCAGTGATACATCTTTGGCTGAGAGCCTGCACTGATACCCACAGGAAGAGAGAAGGGATTGGGAAGGAAGACCTATTTATTGCTGGGAATGATGAAAGTATTCATTTTCCAATAGGTCTCTTTCAACATCACTCAGCAGGAAGGAACAAGAGCTTCTCTTTCCTCCTATATAGAAGTGGAAATTTAGGCTTCCTTTCACTGACACTGCAGATGGAGAGAAGACTAGCTAAGCATCTTGTGGGGATAAAAGCTTGATTGTACTTGACCTAATCTCCTAATCTGATAACCATCACGGCTGGTGTATCACCCATCAGCACATCTGGGTTATTAGGCTTTTCAGCTCAAACCATGGACTAAAGACAAAAAAGTCAAAATATTTCATCACTGTGCCATCATTTTAGATCTGGAGATTTCTAGCTGCTATGTTTTTTTCTGTCTACTTTTCATATAGCTTTATCTATGTTTGGGAGTGCTTACCGATTCTATCTTCCTAGAAAATGCTCTTGGTTTCATTTTTAACAAAATTATACCATTTATAATATTGCCAATTTTAATATTTTTAAGAAACTTGTCAAACAGGTAAAGTATGATTTTTGAATGTAAATCATGTTATAGTCTATTCTGATATTTTGCCAAATAATTTGCTTAATCTGACATTTAAAAAAATTATAGTTCCTAATTATGCCATAATTAATTATGCCAACAATTACTTATGAGAAAAATGAGTCTAGGTAACTAGAATGTCAACTGTTAAAATTCAAAAATGTAAGGAAGTACTTAAATTCTTCACAAAGCAGTATTCAAGATGCTGTTCCTATTGCTTTCAATTTTTCCCCTTCTGTGACTAAATTTCTTTTATCATGTATCAACTTTTGATAGCATCTGTTAATAATCACCTATACGAACTACTGCCTTACCATGACTTCCAATTTCCAGAGACAAAAGTCCTACTCATCTTTGAATAATTCTAAACTGTCCACCTCCTTCACATCACTGAAATATTCTATAATCAGTGGATCTACAGCTAATGATGCCTTATAACTGATACTAGCCAGATGGTAGACACAGCATGACTGCCACTGTTCATTCGTGAAATCAGTCATAGGACTCACAGCACTTGCCTTCAACTATGTGCACTGTTGGAACCACGTTATGTTCGGCGTATGTGCTATTTAAAAGATCTTGCTGGATGTTGTCTGAAAATGCTCTGTTGATACTTTCTGATAAGGTGAAGGCACCAACATCAAAGCTGTAGAATATGTTATCAGTGACGTTGATGAAAATTTCAAAGCAATAGTTTGAAATTATTCAACAGTGTATCAATAATACTCTAGCACAGAGAACAGTAATATGTGTGGGGAAAAAAAACCCAATGGGGCATAAAAAGTACTTAAACATTTTATTTTTAACACTTTAAATTCATAGATAGTATACACGGCTACAATCATGACATCTTAGATTTCATGAAATCTAATTGGCATACCAAAAATACTGCTGGTCTCTTACTGCACCCTCCCTACTGACATCTCAAATTAGATCATCCTAAAGTTCCTTTCTGTTACATTGTCTCCTTTTTACTCTTATAACTCTGCTCTTTACATCCCTTAATAAGTCTAACAGAATTACTTTCCCAATAACAAAGAAAAGGGAGGCAAAACAGTACAGTGGCTAAAAACAAAGAACTTAAAAAACTGCTTTGGTTCAAATTCTGCCTCTTCCACTTTCTATGTGTGGTTTGTATCTATAAAATAAAATTAATAATATGGATCTATCATCCCTTATTCCAACCTCAAATGGAAAACTCCAAATTTACAAAAGCAACTATGTATTATGCTTTCATTAGACCTGAGGAAGCCCTCTATAACCAAACACACTATTTTTATCAGAAATAAATTTACTATTATGTGATAGGATAAGTAGCCTTATATCATCTCTAATTATGGTTTGTTGTCATATGAGCCTACCTGAAACTTATGATTTAAAGCTCTTCAGAGTTTGGAATAAAGAGTGTAAGGGATGGTGGGGTAATAGTAGTCCATTTCC
>PVKN010042228.1:0-10416 GCA_004027915.1 Capromys pilorides
ATGGCCTTAAAGTGTGTGCTTAAGTAGTTTATTAAAATCTTTGTCTTACAATATTTGAAAAAAATGGAAAAATTTCTAATAGTACTTCTGCAAATAGTCTGCTTATGGCATTTGTGCTGTTTTCTGTTTCTTTATTAACACATATTATTCTTACATTATCTTTCTTTGTGTTGTCTTGTAGCTGCTGAATTGTTATTTCCTATTCCCTGAGAGTTTTAATAGATCTTCTATTTTATGTTCATTATCTGCAACATTGTCTTTGAGGCCTATCATCAATTTCATTCAAGTGGTTTTGCCAGCTTTTAATGGAGTTATTAATTTCTCGGATATCTGTGTGAATCTGTTTCATGCATTCTATTTCTTTCCTGAATTGTTCACGCAGTGTTTCCATCTTTTTGGTATCACCTCTATTTTTCTATCTGTGTCTCCTTTAGTTGTGTTGAGCAATTCTTTAGTGATTACTGTCCTTTGTTTTTGGACCTGACAGATTACTTCTGATCTTATTTCTTCTATAGCCTGATGGTCTTGTTTGTTTACTTCAGTTGCTATCATTTCAGAGATTTCAGACGTGTTATTTCCAAGTTCTTGTATGTCTTTGTGTCATGGATTTGTTCTGGGTGGGCTGGAGGATTGGGATTGCCTTTTGCTTCTGCACTGTGGCATTTTTTAAGTTCCCTGTAGTCACCAAGACAGAGTTCCACAGGCTACCTGGAGTCTTCCAGAGTTCTTAAATGGCTTCAGGAAAGCTTGTACCTGCTGGCACTGTGCCCACAGATTGCAGTTCTGCATCCTGCAGGCCACTCAGTGTCCTGCTAAATTCTTAAAAGTTTTGATCACACTAGCAGAAGGTTTGGGCCAGAGTGGTGAGGGTAAGGAAGTTCAGAGCTTACCAGAATCCCACAGGCTTCCCAGAGTCAGCCAAAGTTCTTACATGGCACCAAAACATCTCCCCACAAATTGGTTTCTACTTGGCAAGTCTGGGTAACGAGCTGAAGAAGCATTTGACAGGAACTTGAACTGAATGAGATATTTGAAGTAGTGAAATGAGTGGGCTGGCAAAGAAGGCTTAGTTTTAATAATGTTGAGCTGATGTATTAGTGGGCATGTATTTTGGGTATCACAAGAAAGGTGGAAGGGAGTTAGGGAGAGAGGTAGAGATTTTGGGAAAAATATACAGCAACATCTTTTTGCTTTGCTTTATTCTTTCAGACTCTCAGTCCAAGAAAAAAATATCAAGTTCAATTAACCAGATGAATTAATCTTTTTTCTCTGATAAAGAGAGCAACTCTAGTGATGTTTTTACTTTAGGCATCTCTGCAGGAGAACAAGCTGTGATAGTTTGAGAGAGGCTTCAATCTAATCCTTCCTCTCACCCATTTAGATATGTCCATGAAATACTTGATTCAATGGCCACATGCACAGAAAAGTTTAATTCTAGTGATTTAAGATGACTAAAATTATTAGATTTAACTGAAACAGACTAGGTCTCATTCAGAAGTTACAAAGCGGTGATTGGATTATTAAAGAAGTGCAGCCAAGAAACTCCACAGTAATGCATAGAACATCTATCTTCAGTTACTCTGTATGGAACATCTAGAGTAGGCATTGTTTTGGGGGAAAAATTTAGATCACAAACAAAATTAGTGCTGGCAGTTTAGGCTCTTTCTTTCTTTCTTTCTTTCTTTCTTTCTTTCTTTCTTTCTTTCCATTTTCCTCCCTTCCTCCATCTCTTCTTTCCTTCCTTCTCACTCCCTTCCTCCATGTTTTCTTTTCTGTTGCAATACAGGGGATAAAACCCTGCACTGAGCTATATACTAGCCCTTTTACAATTCTTAATTTTGAAACAAGTTGCTCAGTTTCTCAGCTTGGCTCATGTGAACTTGCAGTCTTACTACCTCAACCTCCACCAATGCTGGGATTACAAGAATGTGCCACCACTCCCAGCCCTACATATGACCTTAGCTAATGATACTATGTGTATGAAAAGTGGCCTTTCCCACTGGATAATGATGGCCTTAAGTAGAACACATGGGGTAGATAAAACAAGATGTGTGATTTTGAGTTCAGTTATGGACTTTAAAACCTTACCTGCAAGCTTAACTCTACAGGAAGGTAGCCATATCTATGATATTAATGATTTTCTAATAATATGTTTCTAATATTGTATGAGTATTTATAATCCTTTTATATTCTTAAGGTATTTAAAATAATTTTAATGCAGGATATATATATATATATATATATGCATTCTAGGAGTATAATCAATTAATTTTATGATCCATAGCTAAATGTTTGGGGCAAAATTTTTGTTTAATAAATTAGTTGTTTTACTTATTAATTATGTAATAAGCACCTAAATATTTAGAAAAAGTTATTTAAACACTAGTGCATATAAATGAAAATTTAAATTATTCTAACTGTTCTAACATTTATTAATAATTAAGAACCCCATTAAACATAACTGAGGTTAATTGAGTACTACATATCCTGATGGTACAATGATCTTTCTAAGACTGGATGTCAACCCTGCTTTCCTCCTTTCCTGGGGTGGGGTCTCTCCCACCTTGCCAGATTAGAACTTTTCCGATACTTCCACCTTTTCCTGTTTTGCTCTTAGAATTTGTTCCTTTTCTGCTATAGAAAAAAAGGAGGCATTTACCAGCTTATCCATTTTTAAAATTTCCTGAAGTATTCAAAAGGGAGCTTGCTGATGTTAAGATATTATCACATGGTAGTGTAGTTGTTAAAGTAGTCTATGTATACATGTTTGCATCTTTGAAAACTCTGTGATATTCTCT
Source organism: Capromys pilorides (assembly GCA_004027915.1). Classification (NCBI taxonomy): domain Eukaryota; kingdom Metazoa; phylum Chordata; class Mammalia; order Rodentia; family Capromyidae; genus Capromys; species Capromys pilorides. The sequence continues at coordinate 2,799 of PVKN010042228.1, forward strand.
GGAAAAAGAAGCTAAGCAAGAGGAAAAGCTAGTATGGAGAGCAAAACCCTGAGGTGCCTGCCAGACTTGCACCAGAGGAAGCTCTAACCTGAGCAACTCTCTAGCCCTGAGAGCTGGGGGGCAGGAGAGGGACAATGACAGAAGTCCTTCCATGGTACTTGGAGATCAGCAGTGCTACAAGTGATGAAAATGAGCATGCTAAAATAAGAAAATCAATTTGAGATCATTTTATTTCATTTAATAGAAGATAAAATACACAGAAGATATTGAAAGGTCTATGATTTCTCCACTAATGGCAAAGCTGGGGACAGAGTTCTTTATTTAAATTAAGTTAATTGGTACATTTTATTTTTATTTTTTGTATATTTTTGCTTCTCATCTTCTGACCCTTTGAAAAACTTCATTTATTCATTTATGTTATGGCCGGCTCAGCCTACCCTGGGAATGGGGCTGGTGCAACATGTGGTGCCAGGGATTGAACCACAGTCCCTGTGGTTGTCTAAGCTTGTCTAAACAGGCTCTTTAGACCTCTGAGCCATCTCGCTGGCCCTATTGGTATATTTTAGATACCTGTATTGATTATGGTTACTATAGAGATTTGAATCAGTGCACAATGTATTTTGACTCCTCTTTTTTACCCCAACTCTCCTCGATTTAACTCCTTTTCCCTTCCCTCTCTATTTACAAACCTTTGTTTCCATTTTATCCTTTTTTTAGAATCATGGTTTTCCTTTTCCTTTCTTTGCTTTCCTCTTCTTCCTGTTATTCTTTCCTTTTGAAAAATTTCTTCAGGTCTCACAATACTCTTTCAGTCCTCACACCAGGGAGACAATGTGAGTCCAATTTATTTCATTGTGACTATAGTGTCAAGTTGCATTCAGGGGTCATACCACAGTGATATATGTGTACCCATGTTCATGGCAATGTAGTTTGTAATAGATCTTAGAAACAATCCAAATGTCCATCAACTAAGAAATAAAGATTTTTAAAATATATCTAATGGAGTGCTATGCCATAAAGAAGGATAAACTTGAGATGGAGTTCTTGCCTCTCAAGTCATTTTTTTTTTCTCCTGATGATTTGGGAAGCGGGAGGAGAATGACTTCTGTCCATAGACTTTCAGTGAGTCACTTCTTCTTAGTTTCTAGTCTTTTTTATTTGTTTCTGCCTGGATTTTTTGATCTAGAACTTTCTTCATTATTTCTCCCCTCTACATGCTCTAGGAAAGGGATTGGCTCATGGGTCAAATTTTGTCAACCATGAGTTTTTGCATAGCTTGAGAGCTCAGAATGGTTTTTATATTTTAAATTACTTTTTTTTTTTTTTTTTTTTTTTTTTTTTTTTTTTTTTTGTCTTTTTGAGACAGGCTCTCACTATGCAGTTCAGGCTGTCATTGAGTTCATTTTTGTAGCCCAGGCTGGTCTTGAACTCACACCAGTCCACCTGCCTCAGCCTCCCAAGTGCTGGGATTATAAGCGTGCACCATCATGTCCGGCCTAAATTACTTTTTAAAATTGAAAATGGTACTATTCTATAACATATTAAAGTTATATAAAATTAAAAGTTTCATGTCCTAAGCAAAGTTTTGCTGGGATGTAGTCATTTTTATTTATGTATGTATGTATGTACTGTCCATGGTTGCCTTCATGCTACATGACAGAATTCAGGATTCACAATGGAGACTTACATAATATCTGATATTATGCCACTTGACCCATAAAACCTGAAATATTTCCTATCTTGCTTTACAGAAAAAATTTACAAACTGTCATGTGAGGTTAAGTGCTCTTCTTTCCTCTCTATCAGCAGTGCTTCTTAATCTGCTCTGTGCCCTTTCTGAATTGACTAAATCACTTTATCAATGACTCTTATTATCTTTGTCATTGTAACCTTATTTTCTCTTTCTTCTTTTGATAATATTTTTGCACCACCATGCCTTGTCTAAATGGCTGACTCTACACACCTGGAAGTGAGGCCAGTGTGGCTTATGGTGTCAGGGATTGAACTGTGGTCTCTGTGCTTGCCTAAGCAGGTGCTTCGTACGGTGAGATAGCTCACTGGGTCAAGTTTGTTTTTCTTTATAGCTGAGCAATACTCCATTGTATAAAAATACCACAACTTTTTCATCCATTCCTCAGGTGATGGGCATTTTTGTTGTTTCCAAGATTTGGCTATGACAAATTGTGCTATTTTAAACATAGGTGCACATAGATCACTATGATATGATGTTTCAATTCTTTTGGGAAAATTCCCAGTAGGCGGATAGCTGGATTGAATAGGATTTCCAGTCCTAGTTTTTTGATGATTCACCACACTCATTTCCGTAATGACTGTACCATTCTACATTCCCATAAGCAGTGGAGAAGGGTTTCTTTTTCCCTGCAGCCTCTTCAGCATTTGTTGGTATTTGGTTTTTCCATGATAGCCATTCTTTCTGGGGTGAGATGATGTTTGAGTGTTGTTTTAATTTGCATTTCTCAAATTAAAAGTGGTGTAGAACATTTTTTTTCATGTTGGAGGACTGTTAATTTTTTTTTTTAGATATTTATATTCTAAATAGAAGATCTTTGTCTGAGTGATTGTTGGTTGAGAATTTGTTTCCAATTTGAGGGTTGTCTTTTCATTCTATTGGTGATTCCTTTTGACATGCAGAAACTTCTCAGTAATATGAGATCCCAGTTGTTGATTCTTTCAAGAATTTCCCATGCAGTTTGATTTTTGTTCATGGACTGTTTGTCTGTCCTATGTCTTCATGATTTCCTCCTACTTCTTCCTCCAGGAGATTTAGTTTCTGTTTTAATGTTTAGATCTTTAATCCATTTTGACTTCAATTTATTGCATGGCAGTAGATCCAGGTCTAGTTTTAGTTTTCAGCATGTGGAAAGCCAGTTTTTCCAGCACCATTTGTTAAAGAGGTTATTTTCCTTCCAGTGGCACATTTGACACCATTGTCAAAGATAAGGTGGCTGAATGTGTTTGTGGTTGTATCTGCACCTTCTAATCTCTTCCATTGATCCTCAGGTCTGTTCTTTTGCCAGTACTGTGCTGATGTTATCACAGTATCTTTATACAATACTTTGAAGTCAGAGATTGTAATGTTTCCTACCTTGCATTTTTTGCCTAGGATTGCCTTTGTTCTTCTTGGTCTTTTCTTATTCCAAATAAATTTTGGGAATTTTTTCTCTAGCTCCATAAGGTATGTTGATAGTATTTTGATAGGGATTGCATTAAATCTGTAAAAAAAAAAAAATGGGAATATGGCCATTTTCAAAATGTTTGTTTTTCCTATCCAGGAGGAAGAGATATTTTTCTATTTTCTTTCTTTCTTTCTTTCTTTCTTTCTTTCTTTCTTTCTTTCTTTCTTTCTTTCTTCTTCTTTCTTTCTTTCTTTCTTTCTTTCTTTGTCCTTTTTTTTGAGACAGGGTCTCTCTGCAGTTCAGGCTGACCTTGAGCTCACTTTTGTAGCCCAGGGTGGTCTTGAACTCAAACCGATCCTCCTGCCTCAGCTTCCCAAGTGCTGGGATTACAGGTGTGCACCACCATGCCTTGCTATATTTTTATATTTTCTGAAATCCTTTTCAATCTCTTTTTTTCAGAGTACTGTAATGTTCATCTTATAGTTTTTTATGTGTTAGTATAGGGTCCACAGGGCCTCACTGTGGAGTTCAGACTGGGACTGACCTTCCTGTTTTCAGCTTCCCAAGCAGTGGCATTACAGGCATGGGTCACCATACCCATTTTCATTTGTAGTCTCAGTGTGCCCTGGGGCAGGGCCAGCATGTCACCCTAGGGCCATGGCACCCTGGTCCCTGAGTCTGCCTAAGTAGATGTTTTTATCTGCTGAGCTATCTGGTCAGCCCTTCATTTTGTAAATGTTCTACTTGCTTTGTTAGATTAATTCTTAAGTATTTCATTTTTTGGATTTTATTATGAAGAATATTGTTTCTATAATTTATCCTCTCGGTGAGTTTGTTATCTATAGACAGGAATGCTGTTGATTTTTGGCTATCAACCTTTGTATCCTGCTATGCTACTGAATTTGTTTATTAATTCTAGGAGCTTCTTTGTGGAGTTTTTTTAGGCCTTCCAAGTAGAGTATCATCTGCAAATAATTATAGTTTAACTTCTTCTTTACCTATTCTTATTCCTTTTACTTGTCTGTCTTGAATAATGGATCTAGCTAATCATTCCAGAACTATATCCTATAGGAGTGGCAACAAAGAACATCTTGTTTCGTACCTGATTTGGGAGTAAAAGCTTTCAGTTCTTCATTTAGGATTATGTTAACTGTTGGTTTGTCATAGATGGCTTTTATCAGATTGAGATCTAGTTCATCTATTCCAATTTTCTGTAAGGTTTTGATTATAAATGAACATTGGGCTGTGTCAAATGCCTTTGTCAAATGCAGGTGAAAGTCTATTGAAATGATCATGTGGTTTTTGGTTTTGGCTTTATTAATGTAATGTACTACATTTATAGATTTGTGTATGTAGAACCATCATGCATCCCTGGAATGAATCCTTCCTGGTCATAGTGTATAATCTTCCTGATGATTTCCTATATTCTATTTGTTAACAATTATTTTTTTATATTTATTACAGCATCTATAGGATCTCACTGCACAGATCAGACTCCTAGTGATCCTCCTATTTTTGGCCTCCCAAGCGCTGAAATTACAGGTGTGGACCATCATGCACAATCTCAACTGCAGTCTCTGAGTGCCATGTGGGTGAGGATGGCATGGCAGGAGATCAAACCCTTGTCCCTGTGTCTGCCTAAGCAGTGCTTTAATCTGCCGAGCTATCTGTCTGGCCATATTTGTTAGTAATTTACTGAGGATTCATTTTGAGACTATAATTTTAGGTGAAATAAATTGGATGCGTGAGTTTAAATATTCCATTGTTTTACTTATATGGGAAACCTAAAGCATAAATAAAGATCATAATGGAAGATAGATATGGGGAACTAGGAAGAACATATTGAAATTGGAAATGGGAAAAGAGGAGAAAGGTGGAAAGGAAAGAAAAAAAATAGAGGCAGGCCGGGAAGACAGCTTTGTCATCTAAGCCCATGCATGACAAGCACAAGGACCCAGGTTTGATTCCTACTACCACATGCCTTTGTGGACCTGCAACCCTGGGTGTGCCATGCTGCCCACTGAAACTTGGCATGGTGGCACATGCCTGTAATACTAGTACTGGTGGTCCTGAGCCTGGAGGATCACTATGAGTCTAAGCTACATGGATAGGCCTTGTACTAAATAAATAAACAAATAAATAAACTAATATCATGAAAAAATGAAGGGAAAAATGCACACAATGTTTCTGTAATTTGGGTTGAAGGATGGGTAGAGAATGGAAAAAATAGAAGTACTTCAATATATTTTGTCCAGGTACAGATTCCTTATGAAGAGCATAATTAACATATAGGGCAAATATATGATAGAAAAGAACAATATTAAAAGTAAAATAACAGCTGGCTTCAAAAACTTGGGGGGACATTGAATGTTTTTAGTTAGGCCCTCTCTGAGTGTCTTTAGGAAAGAGGGAAAATTTTTCTTGTGACTCTAGGTGATTGTTAACTGTTTAGGTTTGTTTAAAAGCTTGGAGTTTTCCTTCAGATCACAAAAACATGGATGTGGAAATATTTGTGATTCTGTTATTTACCCATGGGACAATCTGGGTCTCACTCAGGGGCTATTTTAGCGACTGTTTGATTCCCAGTTGGGTATTTATGCCTGTCTCTCTCTTATTTCCTCTTGTTCTCAGTGGACTATCAGCTGGGAAGTGCAATCACTAGTCAAAGTTGTACCCAAACCCTTTGGCTGATTTTAAAGAAGGCTATTTTCAGTGGTCCTCTGAGTTAGTTTAACAGGAACATTATGCCTCTCCAGCTTAGTTCAAAAGTCTGTGTGAGTACCAGAAAGTGTTGACCTATATGTCTAGGTCATTTGAAAACTTTCCCAAATCAGTCTTGATCTGTTTAAGAACTATGTGGGAGAAGGGCATCTGTACTTTTACCATGTCAAATCCTCCTCTGTTCACACCCCCTCCATAGAGGAGGCATGGAGAGGACCTCACTTCGTGGGATGATGGAGTAGAATCTGGAGAACACGTTGGTTCAATGTTGGATAGTGTGGCTGATACTTAGGAGGCTAGGAGAGCAATATGGCAGGTGAAAGTCATGGAAGAAGTGTTTGAGTAACAGGAAGAGTGTGACTCAGTAGGGAGACAGAAGATTATAGTCAAGACTTCCAGAACTCAGAAGTAAAAAGAAAGCAAAACATTGAGGGTGCAGGAAGGATTATGTAACAATAGCACTTTATCCTTTTGTGGCATAAATCTAAAACATAAACATAATAGGCGCATGGGAGTTGTTTTGAGCCTGGCAGAGCCTACAGTGCTTCATTCCATGGCCAAGTTACCCTTCCAGAGGAACCTTTGAAGCAGGTGACCTAATAGCTGTTAATTACATAACCCATGCCCACAAAAACACATCCAGGTGATTATGAGACAAGATATAAGATCTTTCTTACCTCCTGTCTCAGCTTGCCAAGAAAGGGTGTCCTGAGAAATGGAATAACACCCTTCAACCTTCCCCAAGTCCTGGAGCTAGTTAAAGGAATGATATATGTATGATCAATGGGTATAGGTATCTAGGGATCATTCCCTCAGCAGCAGTAGGATCAAATCAGAGAGGAAACCTAAGGCAAGACATTCTGTCCACTTATGTTACATGGGGATCAGCTCAGTGAAACCTGTTCCCTAAACTTTTAAGATTGGTGATTGTGCTAATCACCTTTAGTTGGTTGATATGGTTCCACTATTATTTTGAGCCAAAAGACACAGTGAAAGTAGAGTATAGGAAAGCATCAACCTTACTTCCCCCTGCTTGTAATCCCAAATTGGCCCCCAAATGCATTACTGGAACTCTGGGTCATGTCTCATGATGATGGAGAATGAAACTACAGGAAGAGGAGCAAGGAAATTTATTTAAATCATATAAGGGCAAGAAAGTAAGACACAGCTCAATGATATACAGCTCTTACTAGCTAGGAGAGAGTTCTGAGTAGGACAACCAAGAAGGATCTGCTTAGGAATTAAAGGGTCTTAGAAGAGCTTGGGCTGTTGCATAAACAATATACTCTCTATCCTATAGGAGACATTTTATTTGGATCCAACCTGTGCATTTTCACACAATATTCATGCAGGGCTCATGTGCCCTTGAACTAGTCAATGGCTTACCTGAGCACACCCTGAAGAGGCCACAGCAGCTGAAGAACACCTGGCAGTCATGATTCAGTCATGACTGAATGGACTGCATTTCTGGGCTTCTTAACTTCATTTTAGAATGGCTGTCCTTACTATCTAATGGAAGCCTAACTCCTGTCTCACTCACCCTGCTACACCAGTCCTTGGTATCTTTTTATCTTCATTGTAAATGCCTTAGTTTAGTTTCAACTGTTTCTGACATGGACTATTCCAATAATTTACTCAATTTCTTTTTTTTTCTTTCTCCTTTTAATAATTTGTTTATTTATTTGTTACAGGGCCTCATTACACAGCCTGGGCTAGTAGTGGTACTCCTGTCTCAGCCTTCCCAGTGCTGGTATTATAGA
>PVKN010042229.1:0-10415 GCA_004027915.1 Capromys pilorides
TCTTTTTGAGACAGGGTCTCGCTGTGCAGTTCAGGCTGGCCTTGAGCTCATTTTTGTAGCCCAGGCTGGTCTCAAACTCGCACCAATCCTCCTGCCTCAGCTTCCCAAGTGCTGGGATTACAGGCGTGTGCCACCATGCCTGGCTCATTTATGCTTTTTTATCATTTGTTTGTTTGTTTAGTTCAGGGTCCTCCTACACAGTTCTGAATGGGACAGTGATGGATACTATTAAAGTAAGGGGGAAATCATCAAGTTTTACTATAGGGGTGAGTGTTTCTTGAGGCTTCCTGCATCTTTAAATCACCAAAGGAAAACTTCCCTTGCCTAAGATACACCTGAAGTCAGTCCAGTTAAAATTTCAGGGAATAGTACCAGGCATCAATGAGCAGCATTCATAGGGGATTTATGGACCAAATATGGTGCTGCATTTTATTCTAGGTTTAATATCTGGACACACTCCCTTGAGTGTATCCTTCTGACTTATAAGAGTAATATATATGTACTTATATATGTAATCTTAGTTACTCTTTTCTCATTGCTGGGACAAATACTCAACACTCCAAATGAGGGAAGGAAAGGTTTCTTTAGCTTACAGTTACTGGAGGTTTCAGCCCATATTCAGCTGGCTCCAAGGCAGAGTGGCACATGGCAGAGGGCAGCCTTTCATGGCAGTAGCTAAGAGCAAAACAGCAGGGAGAGGAAGTAGCAGCTCAAGCAGCTAACTATTCTTTCTCCCTTGCATTGAAAGGTAAATCACCTGCCCCAGGGGAGGTGCAGCACCCATTTACACAGTAATCAATTACAAATTCCAGAAGTTGCCCCATGACTGCATGAGGCTTTGGGGGGATACCTATACACAAACCATTATATATATATATATATATATATATATATATATATATATTCAGAAAAGATTGGCTTTAGCCAGGGGATGGTGGGTGTCTTTGCCCCAAATATGGGTCCTTGTCCCAGACATGCCCTGGGTACTTATTAATGCACTGCACTAAAACAGTTGAAAGTATGATGTTTTTCAAAACAAGTAAGTTTTAAAAGTTACATGAGATCATGTTTCCTAGCCTGCTGTCTAGTAGCTCTTGTATGCTGCCTAATGGTTCTTAGTGGGTTGTTCCATATGATGTTATTGATGATAATGAAACAGGAATTGGAGATGGGATGGGAAAAGTGAAAAGGCCATATTTGGGACAGTCCTATCACCTTCTGTCATGTAGCTAACTCTAGACAAATCAGAGAGAAGAGATTTTGATTTGTGACCATCAAGAAGCAATTTAAGGAATTATCATAATTTTAAACACACTGATAATCTGAAAATGTGCTACTTGATCTCCAATTATTTTGAGTATAGCACTAGTATCATTTTTTCTGGTCTAAAGCCAAATAATGCAGATCTTCCATATTTCACTAACTTGGTATTGAATGAAATGTGTGGCAGAAAGGACAACGAAGCCAAGCAAAAGATGTAATTCCACTATGTTTATTTATCAGATCCCCTGAGATTAACTCCATTGAAGTACAATTCCCATTAGAAAATTTTGTTTCCTTCAGGACATTGACTCCCTGGTGCCCTGGTCCTAAATCGAAGTTTTATGAATCTTGATTACCTTGTGGAAAATGAAATGGATCAGAGAATTCAGCATTGCATCTACTTGTGCGAGGGAGTAGAATTTATTTCCTGCCAACATCAGCAAGTCTGATTTTAGAGAACGCAGCTCATTAGAATAAGTTAACCGTATTAGAATAATGCAGCTCCACTTCCTCCTGCCAGCTGCTCTGGTGTTACAAAACATCCTGAAAGCTAGAGAAAATCCCACCTATGTTCACTCTCTCTCTCTTTTTTTCAGTAAGAGTAGATAATTGGAAAGAACAACAAATAGGGACCCTTCTGAGAACCAGCGTACAGCCATGCTCTGCATGAGGTGTGGGGCAGGAGAAATTCCTCAAGAAATTAAAGGACCATTCTAGAGTTTCCATGTTCAATTCACCTGAGGCACATGGGAAACTAATAAGCAAAAAGACCCTTACCAGAAGGGCAGGTAACTCCCCCACTGGCATAACTGAATTCTCTCTTATTTTACTAATTGAAACTACAAAAGATCTTACATCTGTTCCTGTATTCAAAATTCTTACTTTCTTACTTTCTCCTAATCTTTTTTTTCCACATATACAAACCACCCAATCTGCATTCCCAGTGTGCCCAGTGTCTTTCAGACCCTTGTCAGTTTGACACCTGAACTATGGTTGTATTCTTAAAAGTTTAAGGGGCTGGGGAGATAGCTCCGTGGCACAAGTGCCAGCCTGGCAAGTGCAAGGTAGTGAGTTTGAACTCCGGTCCTGAAAAAAAAAAAATTTAAACATGGTAACTTCACTGTGTGAGATGCCCGTGCACAGTCACACACCTTCACTTACATTATACTCATTCTCATACACATATAATCTTTAATTCCAAATTGTAGTGCGCATTAATCTTGCTGAAGTAGCAGTTTTATAAAAATCTCACTAAAACATATAAAATAGAATATTAATGTAAAAAGTTGATTTTGAGGGATAATGTTCTATAACTTAAAAACTGAAAGTGTTTCTCCCTTTAGGAGAATGTCTTCTCTCAACCCTAGATATTCTCTTCACCTGCTATAAATTGGATTGCTGAAGCAAGCCCCAGTTGGTCACTGCATATAAAATGCTTAGCATGCTATATAACATCTTGAAGAATTCAAAGAGGTATAGTGCTCATCATCACCATTGTATTATTTCAATTCTATCAGCTGTTCTTAGGATAAGCAGGCTTGTCAGTTGTTTCCTAAATCATTTAAACTTGTCATGTGGCATGTCATTCCCACACTTTTAATTATGTTGCCCTCTCTTTCACCTATACATTTTACTTTTCTTTGAGATGTAAGAAAAAGTAGAGTAGTCAAGAAGAACAAAGGGTTCTGCTGCCTAAATGCCTCGTCTTCACAGTTTCTTGGTTCTGAGGAAAAAGTTAGCATCTCTAGCCTTAGACTCCCTATAGGTCAAATAGGATAATCACAATGGTCATTTCCTGGATATGTGAGAATTAAATGAAATGATACATATCCAATACATGGTGCACTGCATGACACACAGTAGACATTCAAATATATTTTCTGAATGATTGACTTGTAGCTCCGTACTTTCAGAATGTCTTTTCTCAAACAACCCTGCCCTAGAAGGGTAACCTCTATTTTAAAAATGATCTGTGCCACTTGCTTGACACAGAATCTCTGTCACATTAACACACTGCCATTGTGTCGAAATACGTAACTTTTATTTTAACTCCTCCACCTCACAGTGCCTCTAAACTTTTAAAAGACACAAAAGATGATTGTACACTGACTTTGCTCCGTAGAGAGTCTACTGTGGTAATTTTCTCTAATCATTGACCTTTTCTTTCACTGATTGATTAATTGATTAATTGATTGATTGATTCATTCATTCATTCAATGAGCATGCATTGGATAATTACTTTTAGACCACTTGTATTTCAAAAATATCTGCTCTCATGGGATTGAGCCTTGTGAAAAAATAACAGATAGGTAGGAAGGGCAACTATTAGTTATAATTAAAATGAATGTGGAGGCTTATGGGTTAGCTCAGAGGTTTAAGCACCTGCAAGGGCCATCCCAGTCACATACAGAGGATGACAGTTTGATCTCCACACCCACAGTTAAGCCAGCCTGAGCCAGCCCACCCCCTCTCAAAAATTATACATGTTGATTTTACTTCTATTATAGAATATGTACTCACACCTCTAGACACATATTTGGTACACACATTTTTTCATAGATGCTACAACTCAGAGGAAGAGCTCAGATCATGCTACAGTTCAGAATCAGTGACTCAATGTTTTTGAAATTTGGAATTTTTACTTCTTACTCATGTCAGCTTTAGGTGATATAAATTACTGAGGGCAATGCTCAGTCTTCAGTTTCTGAAACTCTGATAACTATTTCCATTAAGAATTCTGTCTTTCAGTGCTGGCCAGATAGCTCAGTGAACTAAAACACCAGCTTAGGTAGGCACAGGGACTGGGGTTCAACCCCCGGTGTTCTGTGCCAGCCCTGCCCCTGGGATGCACTGAGATGGTGATTGAGACCGGTCATGTTGGTGCACACCTATAATCTCAGCTCTTGGGAGACTGAAAACAGGAGAATCAGTACAAGTCCTGTTTGCGTACTGAGATCCTGTGGACCCTGTAAAAATACAAAAAAAAAAAAAAAAAATCTTTTTTTTTTTTTTTTCCCCAAAGTGTAGGCATGATTCTAACAGCCATGTATCATTCACTGGCTAATATTCTCTACTAATTCTTATCAAAATAACTTTATGTCTTCAGCATAGAATTGGGTAGCCAGGCTGTTGTTGAGCTGCTGAAAAGGATACAGGACATTTAAGAAGGAATAGTGTGTCTGCAACAGCTGCCCAAAACGAATATGTAGAATCTGTTAGCTCGGCAAGCAGTCAAGAGTAGCATTTATCAAGAGCATTTACCAAGGGGAAAGAGAGCACACGGTAGAGAGCAGCGTTCTATTGATCACAAGAAGTTTATTTTTCCATTCTGCAATGCTAAAACAATCAATTTCTTAAATAAAGCACAAATGACGGTTTTCTAGGACAAGAGAGGTATCATTGATGTTGTAATAATGCAAATGCCAGGCTTGATTGTGTTTGACAGATTCACTGGCAGGTTTTGATTGCTAGAATTAATCCCTCACTGTGAAAAATACATTCACGATATTTAGTTTAGGGCTCGTAAATTAGAAGGACATGAAGGATTTTTTTATTCCATCCTCCTTTGGTTGTTATAAGCATTTCATCATCATAGCAACCCAAGAAATGAAACTGATAGCAAAGTGCTTTAAAAAAACAAAACAAAAGAAAACTGGCCACTTCTAGTCTACGATAACTAATAATTCCTATGATTTAACACTTGGAGTGTTAATGTTGATAACATTTAATATATATTTTAAATATTACATAGACATTCTTAAACTCCCTGAAAAAAATCTAATTTTATGCTAGAGATCACTAAACATTTTACTGTCCACTACAAATTGTCACCATACTCCTGCTCAAATCAAGCAAGCCCAGCTTCACCATGCCCCCTGACAAATCTGAAGGCAATCGCAGCCGGGGAGGCAGCCAGGGTAGGCTACTTTTTGTTAATTCCCAAGTAAACCTGTGTCATGGTGTCATCAAATTTTTGTGTCTTTGGTTCTTCTACTCGGTATATCTTTCAGCAACCTGTGTTTAGTCTAGGAATACAAAAGGGAAAGGTGCATTTAAGCCCTGTATGTGTTTGCTTCCTCCTTTTATCCTATATAATTGCATTTCATTTCTTCAGAGTAATGATGACAATAAAAACATTCTTATTATAGTCATGTCGTTAATTATATGGAAGACGCCTTAGAAGCACACGAGGAAGGTGATAAATATATATCATCATCGTTCTTAAAAGGCAGCCTGTGCACCATTACATACTAGCTCAGATAAAAAAAAACTGCTTTTATAAATAGAAGAGAAAATGAAGATATTTTCAAACTATTTATAAACCATCAACAAATTAATGAGACGATTTTTCTCAAAGCAGTAATCTAAATGGTTGCAAAAACAAAACAAAATTCTTTAAGCTATACAAATTGTTAGTGAACAAGGTAAACACAGTATATATTTATTTTAACGAACTGCATTTTGAGAAAAACTCTATAATAGGTGTTATTGAAAGGTCAAGTGTATAAAGAAGTGATACTGGCTAAAATAAGCATGCCCTTGGGGAGTGGTGAAATCTTTTTTTAAAAAATCACCAGTATCTCTTCAAAGATAGTATCCTAAGAAAAGAGATGAGACAAATTTTACACTTAGAGTGTGGTATGTGTAATACATTTAACACCTTGCTCAGTGAAATTTTACTTGCAAAAGCAATTTATTTCGGTGAAGATACAACATATTTTTCCTGTAATAGCTTGTCAAATAGCTGTAAAATTAGTCAATTAAATGTTGTGTGATGATAAAGCGGAAAGGTATGTATGGTTCACCTGTTAGAACAGTGCTTCAGCATTTGCAGAGAAAGGACAAAAAGAGGAGAAAGCAAAAGTGGAACATGGTTAGGATAGTGAAGTCAAAGAGAAGCAAAATTTAGTACACCGTGCATTGGGTTAGAGAAAGGAAGAGGTGATCAAAAATCAATTTTAGAAAGATTTCTTAAAATCTGAAACAGTGGATACATTTTTTACTCTCCCTTCCAGAAAGCTCTCAGTATAGTCAAAACTTTATTTTTGAGTTCTGGAGATTAACTCATTATTTTAAAGAGCAAATGGAGGGCTCATGATGGCTTAGGAATGTTTGCTTTGGATTTTGAGTAATACAGTACAGGGGTTTGAACTTTAACACAGAATTCATGTAATATGGCTCAAAGATATAGCTCAGTGGCATGGTGTCTTCCTGGCAAGTGTGAATTCAGGAATTCAATTTCTTGTATAAAAAAAGGGCAATTTATGTGAGCTTTATACTACAGCCAAGAAAACTTTCACAAACAGTGAGTGTGGTATGAATAGCAAACTAAGATCATGTTATGTACAGAAAGGTGTGTGCAGTGGCATGTATTGGTGACTCTGTTAATTTATCTAACGAAATGTTAATAGAGACAATCAAAATAAAATTTCCTGGTGAAATGACTAGTTAATTTATTTAGTTAAATTATATACATTCTTTAAAAGATAGCTCTTTGAGTTGAAGGAAATAAAAATATTATCTTGCCACCTTTGAGATAATGAGAATCTGAAGCATTTTCTGACAGTGCTGCAGAATCTGACGTGGCTGGCATCCTTCCATTTCTTCTTCCTTGACACACAGAAATACTAATTTTATATTCCAGTTTTCTCTGCTATTACATTAGGGACTTTTGATTAATTTTCACTAAGGGCATGTGAGCAGAAGCGATGTGTGTCTTATTTAAGTAAAAGTTGATAAGAAACAGTGGAATAGTATTGATCATGGTAGCTACTTTGTATTTGCTTTTATTTTCTCTGTAGAAAAACCTGTTAAGTATAACAGATTTGATTCAATGAGAGAAACAGAGCAAGCTGCATTTTCAGAGCTTTGCCGTTTTAGTTCAGTGATGGAACTTTGTGATTTACTCCACTAAGCAATCATTTGTAAACCTGCAGTATCCATGAACATGAAATTTAAGTTTAAGAAGCTCATGTCTATGTGAAGTTATTACTGAGTAGGTTAGTAGCATCCTTAAAACATATGGGAAAACGGATCACATAGTCACCCAAGGTTTTCCCTAAGGCTCACTGGGTGCCCATTCCTACAGTTCCATACTTAACCAGCCACTGCATTCTGAAATTTGTTCAGACTAGGTTCAGTCCTTTAGAGCAAATGATATCTATGAGATCTTCCTGGGGACACACCAATGGGGATATAAGAATCCTACTGATAGAATATTTTAACCTTGTATACTTTGCATGCTTGCATCTCTTAACCATGAGACACACTTGAACCATCTTCATCAGGCAGACCAATTTGATTGCTCAAATTTTCTTCTTGCTTGCTGTATATGTAACTCCACTGAAATTCACACTTATCTTTGCTTCACAGTCCATGCCTCTGAATGTTGCCCCTGGATATGAACCCGGGCTGAAATGAATTAACCTTCAAAATATGGAAGACTACTTTACATAGCATGTGGACAATTTCCTCTGAAAAAACTTAGTTCAAGGCATTCTAAGTGTATTTTAAAAATTAAAATTCATAATGCATATTAAAATATTCAAGATTTTTATAGCCCTGGTGACTTAGGTTGCTAGATATGCCAAAGCAATTTTTTCCTCAATTTCATTTTGCATCTGTCATTAATTGGTGCTGTTTTTACACAGAACTGTCTTCCTCTGGAGTCACCACCTGCAGTAACTTATTATAGATTCTTCAGTTCCATTATTCATGTTTGTGCTTCTGCATCTAGATACCACCCTATTGTCATCTACGTTATGTGATAGTGCTTAGAACTCACTACCATCAAAATATTACAAAATAAAGCAGGAGCCCCACACATTGTACATTACTGTAACTTGAAAATTCTTTACAGTGGACTGGAGAATTATAACTTTTCAAATTCAATAAAACTGGCACTTTAAGGGTTGGGGATATAGCTCTGTGGCACAAGTGCCTGCTTGGCAAGTGCAAGGTCATGAGTTTGAACCTCATTCCCGCAAAAGAAAAAAAACAGGGCATTTTAGAAACCCAATAGTTAATTAATTACGCAAATAATAAAAATATGTAAAGTATAGGAAAATCCAGGATTTAAACTTCTAAATTGAAAGTGGATTAGAGCAAAGACTGTGTCCTCAGTGTTCCATATGGAATTAATTTCTGTCACAAAGGCACAGAAGTCACACAGCAGCCTCTTGAATAGCATTTGTTCACTCTATTATCTACTATGCTTTTGAATTCACTTCCAGCATATACACATATCAAGTCTCAAATTCTTTCAAATGACTCCTTTCGGAAGGCTTAGCTATTTTCAAAACCCCCTAAGAGTATGTCTGATATATTTGATAGAGCAGGTTAAATCCAACAAATCCTTTAAACTAGTTCTTTTCCCTTCTTTTACACAATGGACTCTAGACAATAATGTACTGGAACCCTGAAGCAACCTTGGTGCTTGCAAACAAATTTTGTACAAGAATTTGCTTTATTTATCTACCCAAAGGGATTTAATCAAAAGTGTTTCATAGATATAGCTATAGAAATGTCATATAGTTACATGCCCAAACATAAACATTAAAGAAAGCACTTACGGAGATGCATGGTAGACATACATGCTAATAAAGCAACACAAGAATATTGAAATGAAACCTAATAGACAAGCCTTGGAATGGCTTACACTATCTAAAATTTACTTAATTGAGGAATGGAAATGCCCAACTGATTTTCACAAGTCCAATTAGTTTTATTACACATTAGTCAGAACTTCTGCAAATCGTGTCTTTCAAAAACGGATCCCCAGATAACTGCTTAATTAAATCAAAATAAATGCTTTAAAATCTCTTTTCTCTGATCACTATAAAGAGCTAAAGAATGACTTTTCTTTAAGATATTTAGTTTTTACTAACTTGCAGCCTTGGTGAGTTTACCACTGTAATACAGGAGATATATTTTAATTGGTATACAACTAATTCAAACACGCGTAAGCAGGGGGATTACTAGGTTAATATCTGCAAGGTCTAAGAGAAAATGGAGCTCTCTTTACACAAGAAAGATTAAATACCTTGAGCAACACCATTCAGACTCTTTTCTCTTCAGATTCTGTATAAATAGATGAATGTTTCCCCATGTGTCACAAAAGATAGGTGGCAGCTCTAGTTCAAGATCTCAAAGGAGAATTTTCTTCATTTTATTTTACTTTTGCAGTCACCTTTTTACTTAACAGACCTTTCACATGTTGAGTATGAATGATCTTGAGGAAATAAGAAATAAGTGTACAATCTGGAGGTGAATCTCAGGCTTGTGCCATTCAGTGTCTGAGGTCAAGTGAGCCAGACATTTTTAGTCACAACCTTAGCAAGGCACTATGGACAGATACTGCATTCATTCTCTCCTATATTAAAAAAATAATAAAGGAGGGCTGGCCAGATGGCTCAGAGGACTAAAGCACCTGCATAGGAAGAGCGCAGTGGTCAGGGTTCTATCTCCGGCATGCCTTGTGGGTCCCGACCATGGGGTGCTCTGAGACAGTGATTGAGACTGGGCATGGTGGCGTGCACCTGTAATCCTAGCACTTGGGAGGCCACAAACAGGAGAGTCACTGAGAGTTGAATCTACATAATAAGATCCTGTAGATTCTGTAGGCTCGGTACTAAAATACATTTTTAAAAAAGAGGAAGAACAGAAACAGTGCCTTTTTTTCATACTTTATCATGACTTCTGGTGTTTCATACATGATTCATTTATGATAAAGAATATGTTATTGCTGGGGATATAGCTCAGCAGCATAGTGCCTGCCTGGCAAGCTCGAGGTTATGAGTTTAAGTCCTGAATAAAAAATAATAATGCTATATTGTAAAATTTGATCATAAAATACCTCACCATACTCAGTTTGGTCATATTGGGATAAACCATATACATTTTATTTTCATGTCAAGAATCATATAAAACCGTAAGAATCAATAGCATCAGTATTTAGAGAAAGCTAAAATAGACTTTTTTTCAAAAAGATATAATAAACTGTAGGAAAGTTCATAGAATTGTACCCTTTATAAAAGAAATGAGCAACAAGGAAAATAATTTATATCTTACTTTATTTCAAAATAAAGGTTTTAATAATTGCCTTCTTTCCATAAATACTTCATCATAGGTAGGGGAATTCCTCCCACCCTTAC
>PVKN010042230.1:0-10419 GCA_004027915.1 Capromys pilorides
CTGTAAAACTATAGTGGTGTTTGTGTAGGTCATACAGGTAAGTGGCATTCAACTAAGAGCCCAGAAATACCTCCTTATGTTTATGGCTGCATTTCAACACAAGCACCAAGAAAATTCAATGAAATAACAATATTTTCAGTAAGTAGTTCTGGATATCCACATGAAAGCAATAAAGCTGTTATCTGTAACTCACACCAGTCACAAAAAAATTAACTCAAAACAGATTACAGGCCTAACAGCTAAAGTTACATAAAAACTATATAGGACTAAACACTGATACCGTAGTTGACAATGGCTTAAAATTCAATACCCAAAGCATATGTGACAAAAGAAAAGTCTTTCCCATCTTGGCAAGATGGCAGGCGAAAAAACAGAGAAGCCAGACACTAAAGAGAAGAAACCTGAAGCCAAGAAGGCTGCTGCCAGTGGCACTGGTAGAAAGGGTAAGGTGAAGGCAAAAAAGTCTAACAAGGGGCAGCCCCACTGCAGCTGAAACCCTGTCTTGGTTAGAGGACTCGGTAGAAACTCTCAATCTGCTATGTATTCCAGAAAGACTTTGTACAAAACACAGCTGCTAAATTAAAGGTTGAGAAGAAAAAGGAGAAAGTTCTTGCTACGATCACAAAACCAGTCAATTCGGACAAGAATGGAGCTACCCGGGTGGTTAAGCTTTGAAAAATGCCTAGCTACTACCCAAATGAAGATGTGTCCCGAAAGCTCTTGAGCCATAGCAAGAAACCCTTCAGTCAGCATGTGAGGAAACTTCAAGCTAGCATCACTCCCAGCATCATCTTGATCATCTTCACCAGGTGTCACACAAAGGCAAGAGAGTTGTCTTTCTGAAGCAGTTGGCCAGTGCCTTGCTACTTGTGACTAGGCCTCTTAGCCTTAATCATGTTCCTCTAAGAAGAACACGCCAAAAATTTTTCATTGCTGCCTCTACAAAAATTGGTATCAGCAAAGTGAAAATCCCCAAGCACCTCACTGATGCTTACTTCAAGAAGAAGCTGCAGAAACCCAGACACCAGTAGGGTGAGATCTTCAACACCAAGAAAAACACACCAGATTTCAGAGCAGCACAAGGTGGATCAAAAAATGGTAGACACATATTTTAGCAAAAAGCAAATCCGATCCTCAGCTCCAGGGCTACCTGCGATCTGTTTTTGCTCTGACAAATGGAATTTATCCTCATAAATTAGTTTTCTAAGTTTCTAAGAATCTAATTAAATAACAACATTAAAAAAAAAAAAACCGAAAAATTAAGTACATAGGCTACCTCAAAATTAAGCATTTTTGGTAAGCTATAAGTGACACACAGCCATAGTTCCAGCCACTCTAGAGGAAGGAGTAGGTACAAGAATCACTTGAGCCCAGGAATTCAAGATCCAGTCTAGGCAACAGTATAAGACCTCATTTCAAGTCAAACCACATTAAAAACTTTATGATTACTAACTATACATCAGGAAAATAAGGGGGCCAGGGAGATAGCTCCATGGCATAAGTGCCTGTCTGGCAAGTGCAAGGTCATGAATTTGAATCCCAGTCCCGCAAAAAAAAAAAAAAAAAGGAAAATAAGAGGAAGCCAGATATGGTGTTACACACATACAATCCTTCTTAAGTAGCTGAGGCAAAAGGATTGCAAACTCAAGACCTGCCTGGACAACTCAGTAAGACCCTATCTCAAAATTGGAAGTAATGCTGGGGACATAGCTCAGTAGTATAGCATTTACCAAGCATGTCAGAGGCACTGGGTTCCCTGAGTTCAAAGTCCCATAAGGAACTGTATCATACTAAGAGAAACCACATGAATGAGTTGGGACAGAATGCTTCCTTAGCCGAGCATTCCGCAGACACTGCACCTCAGGCCAACCTCTTGATTACAGCCTAGTGGGAGATCCTGGGCCACAGAAGCCAGCTGAGGGCACTCATATTCCTAACCCATAAAAACTCTCAAGATAATAAATGCTTCTTTTAAGTTGCTTTCAAAATGTAAGCAAAGAGCTACATGAAGAGGTGTAGGTGCTGGTCACAGTACTTTGGGAGGCTCAAGCAGGAGGATGGCTAGTTCAAGTCCAGTCAAGCCTGGACAACTTGGTAAGACCGTTTCAAAATTTAAAAATAAAATTAAACAAGGGCTGGAGATGTAGCTCAGTGCAAAGGTCATGGGTTTAATCACATATACACAGAGCAAAGGATGAATAGGCATTTCTCCAAAGAAGATATATAAATAGCTAATAAGATTATGAGAAGGTATTCATCATTAGCTATAAAGGAATTACAAACTAAAATCACAACAAACTTGTCACTTTACATCCATTAAGACAGATATAATAAAACACTAGGATAGCTAAAATAAAAGATGAGCTACTAGAGTCGTGTATACCTGTAATCTCAGCTCTGTGAAAGACTGAGCCAGCAAAGTTGCCTAGTTCAAATCTGCCTGGGCAACTCAGCAAGACCCTATCTCAAAATAAAAAATAAAAAGGATTGGGCAAGTAGTTCAGTGTTAAGAAATTCCTGGGGTTTTTGAATTCTCTCTCAGTACCACAAAAAACAAAACAAAGAAACAGACATAAATAAGTTAACAAGAATGTGCACATGTTGGAACTTTCACACTTTGCTGGAAGGGATAAAAGATAGTCCAGCTGCTTTGGAAAACAATATTACAGCTGCTCAAAAACAGCTACCACTTAAGGCAACCCACTTTCCAGGCCCCTTTCTGTTGCTCTCATACTGAAGCTTTCTTTCTTTCAATAAATTCTTCCTACTCTTGGTCTCCACTGTTCTTAGAACTCATTCCTCAATTTTAGAGAACACAAACTCCATATTTTGGACATCTAGCACGTGGAGTTTCATTCCCCTAAGTTATCTGCAGGTCTTCCACCAAGATAACTGGATGGAGGTAAGAGTTTGCTTGTTTCATAGGTCCTGGACTGTGACTTGCATAGGTAATCAATATTTGTATGATGCCATGTCTTTGCTCATTACTTATGATTGGTCATGCTCTATTTAAATTCAAGCTGAAAACATGGGAAGGTTATAAAGTTATAATACTTCTTTAATGAAACAATTTATTCTGGTCTTGTATATATGGCACTTGGACTTTGTTGCTGAATTTCCTATGTTTCTTGTTTTACCTGTCTGACTTGACTACTTTCTTAGCAGTGCTAAGAAAATGTATTAATATTAACATAGCTCCCAATGAGCTTTGATATAAAATGCTATAAAATTCTGTTAAAATCTAGCACATGCTTAGATAATATACATATCCATATAAGAAAAACATAGGAAACCTTCCACTGGTTAAAGACCAATAGGTCAGTGGCCATTATTAAGACTTGGGAGGCCAGGTTTCACTGGGCAGTCTGGCTCTGACATCCCTCTACACTCTAGAGGAAATGTTCTGCTTCCGTTTCCTTTCTGGTCTGATCTTCCACCAGTGAGGAGACCACTGTACCTCTTGGGATTCTCCATTCTTACCTTTCAGACTGAGAATGAAAACTTGGGCACATTGTCTATAACCCACTGTGAGCATGAGAGGAGGCTTTTTTCTGGCCTTCTAATCCTTCCCTGCCACATTGTACTTTCTTTTTTTGGAGGCATATAAGAAAGAATAAAGGGGAAGAATTCTAAACTATTCAAACTTTTCCCTCTTATCCAACAATTATAATCTATGAGACTACTCATGTTCACATGACTTTCAATGAAACATATATTTCCATAGCTCCTGATCCAATAGGACAGATTATACTTAAGAGACACATTTTATTATCCAGTCAGGCTTAGCTATTAAGAACCAGATAGCTCACCTGATACTTTAGTAAAAACTGTCTCTTTATTACAATACTCTATAATCCAGACATGGAGGAAGCCAAGGAAAAAACAAAAGGGATCAAAAAGTTGTTGAAGCCTCAAAAAATACAAAACCTAAATCTGATTTCAGGGGTCCAAGAAGTTTGATGACTACAAACCTTACCTGCTACCACTGCCAAAAGCCAGGGCACCATAAAAGGGATTGCCTTAAGAGAGCCCCCTGCCCCCCATGCTGTGCCGTGACTACAAACACAGTCACTGGAAGTGACTCTGCACTCTGAAGTGGAGGCCCCAGAGCTCAGACACGCTCTTCTTCCTAGCTGGCCTAGCAAGACAAAAGGGCCCTGAGGCACTCTGTCCTCTCTCTGGCTGGACTGTCACCTCCATGGAAGAACTCTGAGTAACCAAGAGTAGAGGGAAAAAAAAACAACCTATTGCTGTTCTTACTTTCAATCCTAGCCTTCCTTGTAGCCATCATAGCTCAATAAAGTCACCGGACAAAAGGAAATTCACTCAAGCTATAACTTGGATAGCTCTTCACCTATATCTTTCGCTATGTCTAAAAGCCCAACTCCCATCATGGGGAGAGGTATTTTGTCCTATCTAAATACTATAATATTCGAACACAGGTTGCAAACTAACCAAAATGATATTTAGACTGGTTTTACAAATGCAAAATATATTGTTATCTGTGTACAATAACTTGTAGTTCCTCACTGGTCAAAAATAATGTGTTGGCCAGGGAGACAGCTCAGTGGAATAAGTGCTTGCATGGCAAGTGTAAGTTCCTGAGTTCAATCCCTGGTACCGCAAAAAAAAAAAAAAAAAAAAAAAAAAAAAAAAGTGTTAACTGTTGTTAGTTTCTCCCAAGTCATAAAAATTTTGGAGATAATTATAGCTAAAACTGGAGAGACTTAAAATATCAGACTCAGGGCTGCCGAGATAGTTCAGTGGACTAAGCACCTGCTTAGGCAAGCACGTGGACTGGGGTTTGAACCCTGGTACCACATGCTGTGCCAGCCCCATCCCCAGGGCATGCTGAGCCAGCAATTAAGTCCGGGTGTGGTGGCACATGCCTATAATCCCAGCTGCTGGGGAGGCTGAAAACAGGAGGATCACTACAAGTCTACTGAGGCCCTGTACCAAAAAAATAAAAATAAAAAAACTAAATTAAAATATCAGACTCTATCAACAGAGGGGCCTAAGAAGCAACAGATTACAACTGCTATAACCATCCCTTAAGAACAGCTTCTAGACTTACTGGCAGTTTAATTTCACTCATACAACAACAAAGTAAAGAGTTCAATACTTATTAGTCTAATACCTTCACAAACGGAGTTGAAGCTTTTCCTTACGTAACACAAAAGATGGTAGAAGTTTCAGTCTCAGAAACCATTCTCAGACTTGGACTTCCTAAGAGCTTACAGAGTGATAACAGGCCTTCTTTTAAAGCAACAGTCCCATAGGGTGTCTCTCAGGCACTGAGCCTTCTCTATCACCTCCATTGTGCACAAAGGTCACAATCAGCAGGAAACGCAGAAAAAGTAAACAACTGTGATATAGATCTGGCTTTAACTTGGACTTAACAACCCAGCAGAAAAGTTTAACCACGAGGCATAAAAATTAAAGCCAGATTAGTATGCTGAGCTGTAAAAGGCTCAAGTCAACAGCTTTTGACATTGCCAGTTCTGCCAATAACCCACTACTCTTATGGAATATTGCTCTATGTATACTACTTTCTCTTAGTTAAATGAGAAATATGTGTACCAATAGTGTTCAGAAAAGTTATCAGGTCTGTATCTTGTACTCTGAATAACTACTATGAAGACAACACTATGCATTGTATCAATCATTGTGGCTGTCCTACTAACATGTTTTAAAATTGTCTCAATGTTATTTCTTACTAAAAAGTAATAAAAATTTTTAAAAATTGAAAAAAAAAGTGAATGAGTTATCTTCACAAAATGGCTGAGGAAACCCACATAGAGTGGCCTCACTTACTACCTTTAGCACCCATTAAAATAAGAAATACAAGACCCATGAGATAGCTCAGTGGACTAAAGCACCTGCCCAGGCAAGCACAGAGAAGTTTAGGTAAGCACAGGGACCTAGTACCACATGCCATGCCAGACCCACCCCCAGGGCAGGTTGAGCCTGCCAGAGTCCAGGGCATAATCGGTAGTGATGCATGTGAGGCTGAAGGCAGGAGGATCACCACAAGTCTGAGCCGCACAGTGAGACCCTGCAACAATCAAATGTATTGAAGGAAGGAAGAGAGCGAGGGAGAGAAAGAGAGAGAGAGGGAGGGAGGGAGGGAGGGAGGGAGAGAAAAACAAAGCAAAAGGAAAAGAGGAGAGAGAAAGCCAGCCAGCTATATATAGGGGTGCACACCTGCAATCCCAGAACTAGGGAGACTGAGATGGGAGGATCATTGTGAATTCAAGACCAGGCTGGGCTACAAAGTGAGTGAGTAGGCCATCCTGAATTGTATAGTGAGAGTCTGCCTCAAAAAAAATACAAAAAAATAAATATACCTCAAATTCTAAGCCTCAGTCCACTTGAAATGCTTTATGGACACTATATTCTCATTTACTAATTTCTCCTGGAACTTCACTAGCTAAATTCCAACAGACTCAACAGTTAACAGCTGCTCAGAAAGTCCCATATTCCACTCCAGAGACTTAATATTGGTAAACTCTCTTCCCTCATCATCCCCTTCTCCAGGACCAACTTGGCAAGGACCATACAATGTGATTCTGTCAACTCCATCATCTGTCTAGGTAGCAGGCCCGCACTCCTGTATTCACCACACCAAGTCAAATCCCAGGAACCAGAGACTAACGTTGAGTGTGAGCAATCATAATTGGAATTATGTGAACCCACAGACTAAAGATTCTTGTTCAAGAGAAAACAAAGCCTTCAGATAAGCAATCTTAATTTTTTTTTCAGTACTAGAGATTGAACTCAGGAGCCTACACTTGTCTGGCAGGTGCTTATGCCACTGATCTATCGCCCCAGCCTCCTTAAATGCTACTCTTATCTTTTTTACTAATCACTTTATCACTTACAAGGCACTAGAATATACAGAACTGTTACAGCAAACATCTTACTGGATGTGGCCTGCTCCCTTGCTCAGTACATCTGTACTTCTCTGGTGGGTATCCCTACTCCAAGGACTAGAATAAACTACAAGCCTATACTGATAAGTTACTAAAGAGTTCAATGGTTCACAGTTTAGCCCATCATTACAAAGTAGCTGAATGGCCTATGCTTAACAATCTTGGACATAACAGTTTTTTTCTAACAATGCTATTGAAGGCTGGAAGGATCCGTACTACATAAAAGTAAAGGTCCTATCCTGAGGGTAACAACCAGTTATGAAAATGGCTATATTCAGATATGGGATGAGTGTTTATGGTTAACCCTACTATAAGACATCTCAGTAGAAAAAGCCCCTAATTCTACTAAATACTTGGGATGGACACGCCCTAGACAACATATACGCATAATAAAATTTTTAGGCTGAAGATGGGTTTGCAACAAACTGGCTTTATTGGCTCAGAATTAGATGGAAAGCCCCCAGTGGCACTCACTGGTCCTGTGGAAACAATCTGTGCCCTAGCTACACCCTGGATGGGTAGAAAGATGTGTGCTAATGATGAAGACTACAACACAGCAACCCTGAGCAGGACTTAAATTAACCATAGGGCTTTTCATGTTTACTTATGAGCCTGTCCTTGCTTGGAATTGGGCAGCAAACTCATAGTAAGTGAACCTCTGTCACTTACTAATTCCTGCTGAGATTTGTAATGCCAGGGAAAATAAGAAAGCCTCAAAGGATAAGACAAGGTCAAAGCCAAGGACACCCAAATCCAATTTTAACTAGATAAAGACTATAGCCTCAGGCATCTCACTCCTGAGTAGATTAACTTAAAAACGTTACCTGGAGAAAGTCCATGAGTGGTACTGCCCTCTCCCTTCTTCTGATAGCTAAATAAACACGGACCAACTAGAGAAGCCTTGAGAGAATCTCAAATCCTGTCAGGGGGCTTTGATTGTCCTGGAGCCCTGAAACTATTTGCCACTTTTTACTTGGCCTTTGCCCTACATTGATTTGGAAGACAGCAAACCTGATCAATCCGCAATAACCCAACATACTGGTATTTGCATGGTTACAAGACAGAAGTGTTACAGGTATTGACAAAACTGCAAATTTACCCTGCCTACAGCATCAGTGGTCTAGAAGTGTAGTTCACTAGTATAATCATGTAGCTTCTATCTTTATCCCTCATAGGGACAGAAGATGACATGCAACACATCAAAGTCTTAACTTACTATACGCAGCAGGCCTTAAATGACACTGCAGCTGATCTCTCTCTCCTAAATGAGGAAGCAAAATTTATGAGGGAAATCATTCTCCAAAATCTGATAGCATTCTAACAGGAGAACAAGGGAGTACTTGTACAATTATAAAAGCTGCATGTGGGGCCGGCGAGATGGTTCAGTGGTCTAAAGTGCCTGCTTAGGAGGGCTCAGGCAACTGCGGGGACTGCAGTTCGATCCCCGGCACATGCTGCGCCAGCGCCACCACCAGGGCAGGCTGAGCCAGCCACAAAATGAATAAATAAAGAAACAAACAAACACAACAAGCGAACAAATAAATAAATAAAATTAAAAAAAAAAAAAAAAGCTGCATGTCTTGTGTACATTCCTGATCCTTCTGCTAATGTCTCATGAGTTATTCAAGACTTTAGACAACAGGTTAATGACATATCAGATTCTGAAATTCCATGAACCTTCTCCTTATCCTCTTTATGAAAAGATACTGCTGACTCTTCCTCGTAGAAAACCTTGTTGGCTATAATTATACTGTAGATATTTGTCCCATGCATACTTAACTGTCCTGTGTCTGTGGCCTTGTCTCCTCCAGACACCTACCCAAAACAAGAATTTCTGGAGTCTATCAAAGGTCTTTAGGCAGATCTCTGTGGAGTACCTCTGACTGCCCTCTTCAGCTGAAGTAACTAGATGGATCTTTGATCCTTACCCCCTCCCCTCATGGCAGTTAGGAGTACTTCACAGAGAAGATAATATTACAGATAGCTAACTTAGATAGAAATATTGCAGGCAGGGGCCAGCAAGATAGCTCAGCAGACTAAGTGCCTGCTGTGACAAGCACAGGGACCAGGTTTTGATTCCTGGTCCTGCCGGCCCCACCCTCAGGCACACTGAGCCAGCAACCAAGTCCTGGCGTGGTGGCACACACCTGAAATCCCAGCACTGGGGAATCTGAAAACAGGAGGACCACTAAGAGTCTGAGCTCATAGTAGTGAGACCCTGTACCAAATACAGAATGAAAAGATACTGTAAGCAGTCAGACAGGGCTGAGCCCTGAAAAAGACAAAGCAGAAGACAACTATCACTGGAGGCATATTCACTGAAAGCCAGCTTCAAGAACACAAAGTACTACTCATCCAACAACTAGACTTAAGAGTATAGAGTACAGAGAGTATAGAGTATGCTCTATACTCTAGGCATCAATCATCTTGGGGTGGAGGACCAAACCTCCTTGCCCATCCCTTCCAAGAAAGCCCTTGTCCATCCCACGTGTGCTTGCTACATGACTTCTTCCCCATTTGATCCCCATTTAATCAATATTACCCTAACTACTATACTTGTAATCTTATGGCCACAGTTGTGTCCCATTGCACAGCCATCCCATGATTTGCTACTGGATCAATGTTACCTAAGTAACCATACCGGTAATTTATCAACTGGTTATAGTTCCGTCCCATGTTAAGCCTACCTCACCTCATGGTTTTGCTCAATATAAAATACGCTTGAGAAGCAGGGTTGGCGGGCAACCCACTTTCCAGGCCCCTTCTATTTCAATATACTTCCTACTCTTAAAAAAAAAGTTAACAATGTGACCCAGCAATTTTATGCCTAGAAATATATCCCAATAAAAGGAAATATTTTCCTATACAAAAATTTGTACATGTTCCCAGCAGTATTATTCATGATAGCCAAAAGTACATAAATACAAATACAAGGGGGCCTATAGCTTGGCTCAGTTGTTTAACCACCTGCATGGGAAATGCCATTAGGCACAGGGGACTGGGGTTCAATCCCGGGGCCAGAAGCCTTACCTGATCTGCCCTTAAGGCAGCCTGAGCCAGCCAAAAAAAAAAAAATCCTTCTAAAAATATAAATACCCATTGACTAATGATGAATGGATAAATCAAATTAACACATCTATAAAATGGAGCATTATTTAGCAATAACAAAAAAAAAAGAATCAAGTACTGACACATGCTACAAATGAAGGAACCTTGAAAGTATTATTTTTATGTACAACAGAATATGTATTATTCCAATCATATAAAATATCCACAGTAAGTGTATAAACATAGCTGACTACTAGGATGAAGGAGCTGTAACAACTAATGGGTATACATAATGTTCTACATTCTAAATACTCTAAAACTAGATCACAGTAATGAATTCACAATCCTTCACGTATTAAAAAACATTTAACCATACACTTTAAATAAATAAATGATATGTGAATTATATCATAATAAAACTACTTGAGAGAAAATCATT
>PVKN010042231.1:0-10424 GCA_004027915.1 Capromys pilorides
TGTTAAAATGCTAATCTGGGTGAGTTAACAAAAGCCTAACAGAAGAGGAAAGGTTGAGAAATAAGTGCACTTCATGCGGCCTCCGCGAGGGCCACAGCTCGATCGACTCACCGTTGGGGACTTTAGGGTTGGTTTTCAAAGTAAAGAGGCATAGTGGCTTTCCTGCAGGCAAAAATGGAAGCATTTTCAACACTGCTGTGGGCAGGGTCCGAGATGGGGGAGCAGCCAACAGCAGCTCCCTCAACTGAGAAGCGGTCCCGTGTGCTTCACACAGTTATATGATTTTTACTCTCACCATGTGGCATGGGAAAAAATGGAATCAGCCGTCCCACCCCCTCCAGGCCCGTGGAGGTTGGCAGCTGCTCGCAAACCGCTGGCATCCTAAGACAGGGGCTTTGGTCCCTTTTCTCACAAGGTCTCTGTTCACATCAGACCTAGAAACTCTCATGACAGCCTCAGTGCACCAGCTATGCTAACAGCATATTGTATCATCTTTAATCTTAAAAGTAGGAAGCCTGGATTGCTGTAAATATTTGGTGAAGACAATCTTGTTTTAAACTCTCTGGAGTTCAATAATATGCTGCCAAAGAGAGACGCGTGATTCCGTGTCTGGCCAGGAGTCTGTGTTGCTACTCTATTTCTTTTTAGTCTTGCTCATGTTGAATGTATGCAAGCGTGTCTTGCCCACTGAAAGTAGAATCACCGGCTACCACAGCTCCTGCCACAGGATAGGTATTCAATACATATGGCCTGCTTGGCATACCCCAATTGTCTCTTGGTTCCTCTAGAAGTGAATCTAGAATGTGCAACCTTAAAGCCTATTAATTGAAATAAAAGACAGTATTTTATCTAACAATATGTTAAGGAAGGAGTTCACCTCCTATGGTTACACTAATAATGGTTAGGCACACAGCCAGGCTCTTAGCTCTCTGTAAAATACATCGGAAGAATGAAAAATGATCCTATTTCAGATGCATTTTTCACTCTCTGTATCTTAGTGAAACTCACATGCAAGAACAATGACTAAGCTAATTGCCATGGTTCATTATAATGGAGTAGCAAGAGGTGAAAAACTTCTCCGGCCTCACTGGGTCCTTAACCACTATGAGATTTTTGTGCATCAAACCTCTGGTTCTTGTTCCTTGCCTGGGGCCACAGGAACCACCACACCAGGCTTGAAAGTCCACTTACCCAAGTACAGTCGCAGGTAGAACCTTCTGCAGCAGCCAGCAAGTGGACCGAGGTCCTTCCGATTTCTAAGTTGCCCTCACCCCAAGGATTAGCAAATTTTTGTCACTGCCATCTTTCAGATTCATCAAACCAGAGGGCCATGACCAGATGGCGTTATTAGAGGGAACCAAAATTAAAAAAAAAAGAAGAGGGCAAAATGCCCACAAGTCTAAATCAAACTCAAGTTAACCAGCTGCCTGGCAACAGGAAAGCCACGATATTCCTGGCACACTGTCCTGCAGCACGGAAATGTTCCTCAAAATAGGTTATCTAGACAGCGTCCCTAGTAAGACTGAGTCCAGGCAGCACCATTCTGTAGCGTTCAGTCAGAAACGGTAGCAGGTTGCTAATCTCGGCGGGCCAATGGAAGAACCACGTTCTGGGATGGTAGTGCCCTCCCTTTAACTGTCTTTGGAGACCAAAACAAAAGCAGAAACATCAGCTGTGAAATGCAACTCGGCCACAGCTTCTTTAGCTTAAGATGTGTAAGTTTCCTGGCGATACAGACGCGAGTCACGGAGTTTATCTGGCCATTTGTATTTATCCAGACCCGAGTCAATGTTTGAGCAATATCTACCAGCTTGGCAGAACACCGCCTCCTCTCACTGCATTAAACATGACCACACACAACTTAATTTCCTCAGTTAAGACCCCTAAGACAGCGAAGGCCTTCGCTTTTCAACAGCACAAATAATCCAGCATCAAAACCTATTGTCATAAAGCCCTGAGAGGACAGTAAAATCCTCCCTGGAGCTGTCTGCGATAAGATTTTGCAGTACTCTACAGAAAAGGATCCTTGGAAATTTCCCCCCTAAGGAGTCTCCCACTCCGAGGGACAGAGCACAAACCCGGTTAGAAAAATGTTAAACCTTTCCTTAGGGTTTCATTTTTCAAATAAACAAAGCTAAATCACTTTATTACGCCCATATTAAGCAGGAAAAAAAAAAAAAAGACAACATGAAGAACACAAAGCCCACCCTCTTCTACCGAAGAATTAAATTCTAGCCAGCCAGAAGTTTGCGGGGGAATTGCCCCTGTCAATTTCCCCCAAGTACGCAGAAGCAGTAAGGTCCCAAGTCTACCAAGGAATTAGCAACAATGACCCCCGTCCCCTCGGCGAGGCTGCCCAGGGGCCAAGACACCCCCACATCTGAGTGCAGCAGTGAGTTCCTCTGAGGCTGGGGCTTACAGCAAACTGCCGCTGCCCGGTTCCATGGCGTTTAGCTTTCTACAAGTCCAGGATTTAAAAAATTACCGAACAGTCACAGTCCTGGGGTGCACTGAGCAAGAATTTCTCCAAGCCATTTCTCCTTCACATCTCCAAGTCCTCTTACGACCTTTGCTTTTGATCCACGAGTTCGTCGCGACTCCTAGGGAAGCTCTAAGCCCGTGCAAATCGCCCGAGTCCTCTGCAGACCACAGACAAACATCCCGGCTGTCAAGACGGGAAATAAAAAGTTTCCCTACCTTCCCGGACCGTCACCATGGCCCCGCGCCTCGGCTGCCTCCCGGCTGCAGGACGCCCTGGCTGTGCCGGAGAAGGGGCTCAGGCGGCATCGACTGCTCCTGATTTGTTTCCATCCATAATTGATGGGCAGAGGACAACGTCACACGCCTCCTCCGCGCGCAGTTCTGGCCGCCTGGCCGAGACCCTGTCCAAGAAGCTTCCGCGACGCATTTGCAGCCGGAGAACAAAGCGAGGAAAGTTGCCGCGGAGAGTGGCCGAGAGGAGGAACCGGTGGCCCGGAGGGAGGCCAGCGGCTCGGGCCGCCACTGGGGAGGGGCCCGAGGAGGGTGGGAAGAGGCGGCCTCCTCCGGGACGCGGCTGGGGACGGGGACTGGCATGCGGGCGGGGTGGCCCCGGCCCAGCGCCCGCCCCCACCAGCAGGCGCCGCTCTGCCCCAGGCGCTCGGAAGAGCTGTGAGCCTGCGGGGGCTGCCGCGGCCAGGCCGGGCGGCCCCGATGCGCTCCCCGGCCCCGGGCTGCAGGGGGCGACTGGGCTGCAGGGAGCTCGCGCACCCGGATCTGCTCGGCGCCCCTCCGCGCCGGGGACGCAGAGCAGCGCAGGTCCCCGATCGCGTACTCTGCCTAGCCGCAAACTTTTCCTCGCTCCAACCTCAGCTGTTCCCGGCTGGAGGAGAAGGGGGCGCACGGAGCAGGGCCCCTCCCCCAAGCCGTCCGCCTCGGGGGTGCAGTCGGCTCGCGCCCCGGGGAACCGCTGGCAAGGGCTGCTCGGAGACGCGAAGGGCTCCCCGGGGGCGCACGGCGCGCACACTCACGAGCACACACCCACGCGCGCACCCCGCACCCCGGCACCGCCGCTCGGCCCCTAGGGCTCGGTCCGACTCGCATCTGACACCCAAATCCTGACCCAGACGCGTAAAGACGGGCTTACCTCATGGGTGGGAGGAGGCTGGCGGAAAATGGAAAGCTTGTCACGATCAAGGGAAAAAGCAAACAGAAGCACCACGGAGAAACAGATGGCCCCCCGCCGCCGCCTTGGGGCTCGCCGTCCTCGCCGGAGCCTGGAACTCGCCACCCCCTAACCTCGCAGCGACGGCGGCTGGGGCGGCCGTGCAGAGCCGGAGCGGAGCGAGCCGAGGCTCGGCAAATGGTGAAATTCGATCCATCTCCGAGTCAGTCTTTCAGCCAGCCGAGCCCGGCTTCCTCCGCGCCCTCGCCAGCGCGCTGCGCGGTCCCACCCCCGGTGCGTGGAGCTCCCGCGCGGCGCCGCCGAGCCCCGTCGACCCCGGGATGCAGCCCCGCCGCACCCCGCGGACTCCGGCCGGCGGCCTTCCGCGCCTCCGCCCCGCGCTGCTCCTTCCCGCAACCCCGGCGCCCGAGCGCCAGCGCCGCGCTGGCCGCGCCCGCCGCAGCCTGTGAGGCCGCCTTCCCCTTCTGTCCCTCTTCCCTCACTTTCTGGGCTGTCCCCTAGACAGCCAGAGGACAAATCTTTGCAGCCCGGCGGAGCTCAAGTTCTGCCTGAGTTTGCCAGTCTTAGGATTTATTTTTTAAGCACATCCCTGCAAACCCGCCCCCGGAGGACCAACCCCCCAACGCAACGCAACACAACACACTCCCCAATTTCTCTTTATAACCACTAAGCAAAACAGCTGGGAAGAGGCAATCAAACATTGCTTTATCTTTATAAAATACAGAAATTGCCTACTAAAATTCCCATTTCTACTTTGAATGAAAGCCATTCAGTACAGTATAATTTCGCAGGCTAATGAGCCGGTTTTACAGGCAAGTGTTTCGTGTAATACGTTGTGGGAAAAAAATGAAAATGTCCTTGAAGTGACATCATTTAAAATTGACTGTCACAAATGACGCGGGAGCGGGAAGAGGAATAAGTCATATATCCCCAAATAAGAGGAATTTTAATCCAAATTTCCTTTCCAAGAATGGGCTGTTTACTATTTCCGGTTGAATTATGTATCACTAGGGGTCTCAGCGACCAGGATGGACCAGGTTGTCCCTGCTTTAGGAAAAAGCAAAGAGCTTTGCTGGGGAACTTTTAAACGCCTTAGAGTCTCGTTCACTGCCCTGCAGAGACCAGAGAACGCAGGAAGGGCGTCTTCCATTTCTCCATGCTTTCGGCTTTCTGCTCTCAGAGTTAGCTACAGGTTTACGTTTTGGAGCTGTTTCTGAAAGTTCTTCCTACACTGTGGAAAAGAGACTCAAAAGCAAGACCCTCCAAGCCCTGCTGCGGACCCATCCGGAGGGCTGTGTGCTGGCTGCCAGCCCTGCAGTCCAAAGAAGGAGGGCAGACCCAACGGGGGGCAGTCTTTTACTTATAAATCCTCTTCCTGTTGTCCTTGCTATTGCAAGAAAAGGGTAGGGGGCGGAAGGAACTTGGCAGCCCAGTTCTGTGGCTTTTCTGTGACCAAGGCTTTGTGGGGGAGCTGGGGGTGTTCGTGGCTGTGCTGGGCTCTGATATCACCACAGATTACTTGGCAGTCTGGGCCCTTCCCAGCCAACTTCTGACCCAGAAAGCTGCGCCTTTTGCTGGCGCCCAGGCTGCTCTATTCTCCCCATCAAGGGAGCAAGAAAGCCCAGGCAGGCAGAGGACACTGCATGCTGAATGAAGAGGAAGGAGGTGGTGACTGGCCAGCAGGACTCAGACCCCACACACACCCATGGACAGCAAGCTGGTGCCTGGGTCTCAGGCTGCAGTAGTATCAAAGGCAGCAAAACGAAAGCTCACTTCTCTGGATTCTTGACTTCTTTGCTCTAAATCCGTAAGAGCTAACTTTGCAGAGTGTGGTTTCCCTAGTTCTCAGAGCTGGGAATAAAAACCTTGGTTTGCTACTAGGTCGCTGCTAGCCACGGGCTAGATGTGTTTCCAGTCTAAACATGAACCAGGAGCTCCAAGTCCACCCCCATGTTTGGTCTGCCTGGGGAAGGGACAGGGAGCTCACAAGGGGAGAAGGGTGTCTTTCGCCTTTCCTTAAAGATCAGAAGTCTGTCCGTAAGGCTCTATTTTATCTCTGGTTTCTAGAGAGAACCATGGTAGGAAGATCGTGCTTTCCACGTGGACACTTGTGAAATGAAGTCTAAGGACACTGCCCCCTCCACGGGGCTGCCACGGTCACAGTAGACATCCATTCGTTTATTTTGCATCCTTTTAATCCTGCTAATTGTCCGGCACCCCACCCCACCCCCACACTTGGTGCTTTGCCTGGATACCCGCCGTTCCGCCCTGTGCCACTGTGTTCATCACCTCTTCGATTGCTGGAAGACTCTTCCCTGTGTGCGCTGGAGCTTCATCTATACTTTTCTTAAGAAAGATGGAAGACTTGTTCAAACAATCTTCCTCTCTCCACTAACCCACTGAGTAAATCTAATGGTCTCTCTTCTGTTGTGGGCTTGACCTCTATCAAGTCATGTGACAGAAAGAATGACATCGCACTGCACACGTTCGGATGCCAGGGTCCTGCTATCCCTTACCTGGCAGCCCCAGTGCCCAGGATGGAGGTGGACAGTGAATAAACAAATGTTGGCTAAGCACATCTGGTGAAGGAGCCTGCAGCCCCTCCTGCCCGCCCATGCGCTCCGTCAGGAGGGTTTTCTGTTCTTTCCCAGGACACTTCTCCAGAGAAGGGGTTCATCCACTTGTGGGCCAGGCCCAGCAGGGTACCAACCTGAGCCAATGATAGGGGGACAATGAATGATGACCAAATGGCAATATCTGGCCACTTTTGCACCCAGAAAGAAAAATGCACATGCTCATCTCGATGCGGTCAATGATTATACTGTAGAATTATGCATATAATAGGTCAGACACTTACTTTACAGTCTAGTGTTAAGTTTAAACAGCCATCTGGGTATTATAGAAAATCTTTGGGTATAACTGTCCATAAAAATTACAACTAGAAAGTACAACTCTTAAATTTAATTATTCACCAAAATGGATGTGGCTACTCCATTCCAAGCATTTGTAGGCATCATTATTAGTATCATTATAATTGTTCAAGTGACTTGTTCATACCACACATGCAATCACTAACTGTGATTTGTAGCACACCCCTTATTTAACTGTAGTAATAGCTACCAGCCAGGTCTCAGCTGTTAGGGAATGCTCTGCAGTATTATTCAGCTTGGATTCAAATCCTCCCCTGTCTTCCTAGATTTGTACCTAGGGGTCATTTATTTAACCACCTTGGGCTTCAGTGTTCTCATCTGTAAAGCAGGGATGGTGACAATAATGTTTCAAGTGGATTTTGTGGCAATTGAATATGGTAACACATATGTAAAATGTTTAGCATCTCATTTAGCACACAGCAAGCACAGAATAAATATCCGCCAACATTTTTATAGAGGCGGGGAAGGCAGTGCAATGCTGGCATCTTATGGACCAGAGTTAGAAACTCTAGCCTAGCTCACACGAGATGCGCGCCTCACGGTCCCACCAGAGGTGCTCATTCCATTCCACTCCGCTGTCCTCCCTCTCTCCTCTGTGTCACCAGGTCTGTTCATCTAAGTGCCTGTGCCTCGCTGTCCAGTTGACAAGGGGGCAAAAAAACCATTTTGCATGAATTTCAGTGAGTAACACAGTTTAGGATGTAGATCTTCATGTTCCAAAGTGAAAAGAGAAAGGTATTGGAATTTCAGAGGTAGCGGCAGCTTTGGCGGTGACTTCAATTTGGAATGCAGACGTACGCAGGCTAGGAAGTGCTTCTGTGGCCAGGGATTGGTTTCAGAACTAATCTGCACACTCGGCGACACAGTAAATCATTAATGGCACAGATCTGCGCCTCAGCATCTGCATAGCGCAGCTGGCCTCCTTGTGTCAACGCCGCACATAGGAGAGGGACTCTGCCAAGATATTTCACTTTAATGAAAAATATTTATCATGGTAAATCTTAAACCTCAACGTTTTACTGACATAATTCATTTCCATTATTATATACTATGATAGGACACCCCAGCAGCTCTGCTTATGCTAGGGATGATAAAAATGTGCATTTTCAGGCATTCTGACTACTCCACCTCAGCATGAATAATTTCTGTGGCTTACTCTGAACAAAGGGAATGCACCATCATTTATGAAAATAATAAATCAGTTATTTATCTAATTTTTCTGATAACTTCTAGGTGCCACTGTGTGAACACTGCATGTTTAAGCTAAATAAAAAGAATTGGGCTTCAAAACAAAGCAAAGCAAAACAAACTCTGTCATTCTCCAAGATGAACAGCGCATAACTTCTAGTGATACTATCTCTTCTGAACACAGACAAGTGATATACAGATGGTCACTGTTTTATCAGTGATCTTTTGAACAAACAGAAGCAAAATAAATGATTTGTAGTGAGGGTAAGACAGCAAGCCAATAATTTAGTCAGAGTTGCTGGAAAGGAATACTTTGGATTCTGGAGTGCCATTTTCCATCCCAGCAAATAAAAAGCCGATGCTAAATTCCTGATGAATTTCTTCCCCTGTGTTTACGGGAACCAATTCTTTAATTTTGAAGAACTGGGGTTCAGTGGTACCTCTTAAATGTTAGAAGGGCTTAACAGAGGAAAAGGTAGTGAAAACAAGCAATGCAGGAATGCATTGGAAAATGTGGGTTTCTTTTTTCCTACACAAAAGGTTTATTGCAGGTCACAGTTTTAGAGGTCGCAGAGCAGAATTGGAGGGCTCCAAGGTAGGGTATATGAGGGAAGAGAAACAGTTCATGGCAGGCAGGATGCAGCAAGCAACGAGGTGGAGAAGCAGCAAGCAGCAGACAGTGTGGGCAGCCCTTGTCTGGCCCCTTCTATTCTATACAGGTTGCCTGCCCTTAGGCTGGGCAGCACTCACCCCCAGGGAGGGCCTTCCCATCACCCAGCCCTAGAACGATACCAAACCAATCAGTGGGTTAATTTCACAATCACATGCCCATAGTCCCAGCCTCACACACTCTAGATCCGGTCACCTCTGAAAAGTCTCACCTCTGACTGCGTGGGGCTCAGGGGAGCATTGAAACTCAAGCCCTAAGAGTTAGTTCATGTGAAGTATCTATCTTTAGTTTTTGGAGGAATCAGCATCCTGATCTTCGCAGTGGCCATACTTGTTCACCTTCCTATCAGCAACATAGAAGTCTTCCCTTTTCCCCACAGCCTCACCAGCACTTGTTATTGTTTGATATTTTTGATGGTTTCCTTTCTTTCTGGAGTAACATAGTAGCTCACTGTTGCCTTAATTTGGATTGCTCTAAGGCCAGGAATGTTGAAAAGGCAATTTGATACCTATTACTCTGAAGAGTATCTATTGATTCCTGTAAACTAGATAATGAAATCATAAAAAAGAAATTAGGAAAGCAATGCCATTCACAGTAGCATCAAGGAAAATTAAGTACAGTGGTGCCTTGGTTGATGAATTCAATTCATCGCACAATTCTGGGGCAAGATGACTCTGTGTTTGTGAAGGAAAGAAGGATGCAGTTGTTTGTCAACAGATGTGGATTTTGTAAAAAGAATAACAATCTTTATGTGCACTTTTTTTCTTAAACTGAACTGTTCTCGAACATAAGCATTTATGACCTCAATTGTTATTCCACTTAGGAATTAACGTAATAAAAGAAATGAAACACATCTACAATGAAAATCAAATCACTCTGAAAAAAAGAGATTAAAGAAGACATCAGAAGATGGAAAGATATCACATGTCCTTGCATAGGCAGAATCAATATAGTCTAAGTAGCTATTTTTCCACAAGTGATATATAGATTGAATGCAGTCCGAATAAAAATGCCAAGAGCATTTTTTTACTTATCCAGAATTGCAAAAGCAATTCTAGGTCAAAATAGCAAAGCAGGAGACATTACAGTTCCAGATTTGAGGAAATATTACAAAGCTACAGTGATAGAAACTGCATGGCACCATCACAACAACTGCCACATGAGTCAATAGGACAGAACAGAAGAAGCAGAAGTGACCACAGCAGCTATTTGATCTTTGACAAAGGAATCAAAAACATACACTAGAGGAAAGTAAGCCTCTGATGAATGGTGCTGGGGAAGCTGGTTGTTCACATGCAGAAGACTGAGTTGCTATAAACATTTCACCACGTACTGAAATTAAAAAAAATCAAAGAGCAAAATCTTAAAAAAATGGAAACACTTAACTGCTGGAAGGTAAAACTCTGAAAGACCAAGACATGCATAAAGACTTTCTGAGCACAATCCCAGGGGTGCAAGGGAATCAACCAATGGGGTCCTATCAAATTAACAAGCTTCTGCACAGTAAGAAAAGTAACCAAAAGAGAAAGAAAAGAGGGCAGATGCAAGATTCTGAGTTCAATCAGAGAGAGAGAGAGAGAGAGAGAGAGAGAGAGAGAGAGAGAGAGAGAGAGAGAGCGCGCCTACAGAATGAGAACATTTTTGCCAGGTATTCGTCAGAGGAAGGACTAACATCTACAGTATGTATAGAACTCAGAAACTTAGCCTGCCCGAAATAAAAGGCCCAGCTGAAAGACAGGCAGCCAAAAATCTTAACCTCAACAATCTAAGTACAAATTTTTGTATTTGCCAGGTACAAAAAGTGGATTCATGGTCTCATGGTCAGAACCTACTGGCACCACCTACTGGTGAAACAAAAAAAAAGAGAAAATAGGATTGTGGGTAATTTCTCTTTCCCAAAAAAAGACCTTTAGAGGGCATCTCTTGCTTTCCTGTTTGCCTTCTCAGATATGATGTGGACAATTATGAACAT
>PVKN010042232.1:0-10428 GCA_004027915.1 Capromys pilorides
GGTTTGTATTTTCCTCTGGTTTTCTCTATTCAAGAGTGAAAAATGTATTTTCATTCTTTGTCATTTTAATTACATCAAGTTTAGGAAAACATAAAACACAAGTCAGATTCTTTTTCAGCAGGAAAACTTTGAAAACTGCACAACAGATTGCAAACTGTTAAAATTCATTCATTAAAAGTTCATGGTCTATTGGACTCTTTTTCCTTCAAGCATTGCATTATGTACATTTCCTATCTGCTTATATGACAGATTGTCTAACAGATTTCTTGTACAGTATAGTTACGTAGTTTGCCAGAAAGGCCTAGTCTGGAACCTGTGGCCATAAGTGAAATGGATTTGGAAATGTCATCTTGCTATCTAGTAGATAATTTAGTAATAATGGCTTAGGAGATCCCTCAAGACCAACAATTATAAACCTGTTTGAACTTAATTGGACTGTGCAGAAATAGGAGTTATATCAATTATGTTACAAAAATTTGGTATCTGTTGAATGGGCTGACAGTACATTCTAAAACCTAGTATTGCTCTCAATCATGTTAATGCACAGGCTACAGTTGCCAGGATCCTTGGACAAGTTGTTTATCAGTAGAAAAGTTGCCCATTTTTAGACTGTGTGCTAATTCTGTGTGTAGCTATATGCAGTGGCATGCATAATGTATATCTCTGTGCACATGGATAAATCACATATTTATTTATACTTAAAGTTTGCTGATACTGAGTATAAAAATTAGGATTCATAATCCAGATTTTTAAACCAGCCCTCATGTCATACTAAATGATATCTCAGAGTTATGGGAACGCTTTTTATTTTTAGCACTCAGTAAATTAAACCTTTTATTCATGATTCTGAAAGAAAATGGTAAAGAAGAGAACATTTGTTCTTTTTAATTGAAGGAAGGAGAAGGCAGACATCCAATCAGGGTGAGCCCAAGTGTTAGTGTTTACTCAAAATAAGAGTAGAATACAGTGTGTCAGCATCACATTGGTTAGTTGATTATTTGCACGACAATGACAAAAGTGGGGTACCATCCCCTCTTTCTTTGTGTCTTTTTCTTTCTCTTGTTCTAGACTATTTTTTGTATATGTCACCATCTCAACCTATTAAATGTCCCCTAAATGCAAAGTACATTTGTAGCTTCTGTTTTTGCCCTGGACCTATAGAATATCTTTCATTTGGAGTTGAGAGAAAGCAGCCATTTGCAGTCATTTTAAATTTGAATTATTTTATTCAGCACAGTAGTTTGAGCATTATGTTGTCGTAGCTGCAAAAAAATGTTCCTTTCATTCAGTATATATTTTCTGAACCATTTGAATTTTTAAATATACACAAGGTATATCTGGTCAGTGTTTTTCAGCAGTGGCTTCTTTGATCTCTTTGGCTACATGGTATCAAGTTGAGTCAGGATATTTCTGCAGACCAGAGGTGGTTTAGCAGCACTGCAAATTCTACGTGCCAGCCACCTTTCCTCCAAAGCTGTGACAACCCAGAACATCTCCAGATATTCTTTCTGCCCTCTGAATGTCACCCCAAGGACAGTATATCCTTTGATTGAAGATCGGTGGTATAGACCCATGGGTCTCTAGTTTAGGTTTTTGATGAAAAAATTTCTAAGACAGACATATATGTGTTCATTCTGCAATACTTTTTGTATATGCCACCATCTCAACCAATTAAATGTCCCCTAAATGCAAGGTACATTTGTAGCCTCTGTTTATCCTGGCCCCATAGAATATCTTTCATTTGGAGTTGAGAGAAAGCAGCTATTTGTAGTCATTTTAAACTTGATAAAGTTTTAATGATAAGAGAAAAAGAACACACATTTTCATAAACTAATTTCAGCAGATGTGTAAAGGGCTTATATAAAATTACATTGGTAAAGAAGGTTGGGAACATCAAAAGACAGAGACATTTAGATTTCTGTATTTCTGCCATTGTCACTATGTTGTAAAGTCTCCAGGTCAAGAATCAGAAATGTCAAACATCCTTACAGTTCTTTGCCAGCAACTCACAATAATGGGAAGAGAGTGGAGACCTTGCAAGAGGTAAAGTGCTGTGCAGAAAACAACTTCACTAGATGATTCTGCATTAAGGCCTCAGAATTAAATTATTCTCTCATCGGCTCATTCAGAAAGAAATCAGGCTCCCTGCTCACATGCACCCCTGTTGCCCTCTCTGGGTACTAGGATGCTTGCAAAGCCTGAAATGCAGGTGCTTTGCAGAAATCGCAGTGATCTGACTTTAGAAGGGACATCGCAGGTTGTGCCTGTGTTGGGAGGACAGGCATCTGGATAGGCGCTGCCAAAGAATCCACCAAAGACGTTTGCTTTCAGTTGATGAGAGCTAAGGACTAAGTGGTTTTCACTTCCTGTAAACAGCTGCTTTTTTTTTTCAGTTATCCAAACTAGAGGATTTATAACCTCAAGAAACTTTATGATGTACACTGGGGTGTGGAAGGGTGGCATAAGAAGGAAATGCCATCTGGTTTTACAGGGTTTACCCTCAGCACTGGATTGAATTCCTGTTGCAGAATTCTAGATGTCTTTTAAGAGTGCTTCTATGTTCTGTGAATTCTTGCATACAGTAAGAAAAGAGCACTTGGTCATCCTTGCCCTAGCTACCCAGGGCAGCCTCCCCTCAGGTAAGTGCTGTTGCAGGTGGCTTGACCTCCCTGCTCTGTTTCAGTGACAGTGTGGGTTGAGAAGTAAGACTTAGAATCTGGAGAAAGATGTGTTTTCATCCATGTCTGCAGATGCTGTAACCTCAATGTTATTATTTTTTTTTTTTTAATATATTTGGTACAGGGTCTCACTATGCAGTTCAAACTCATAGTGCTCCTCCTGTTTTCAGTGTTCCCAGCGCTGGGATAACAGGCGTGTGCCACCAGGACCAGTATAGATAGCCTGCTCAGCATGCTCAAGGGGCAGAGCTGGCACAACATGTGGTGCCAGGTATTGAATCCCCATCCCTATGCTTGCTTAAGCAGACACTTGGTCCACTGTGCTATCTCGCTGGCCCATCAGTGCTAATTGATGCACTGTCCCCTCATCAAATTGCTTCTGTAAACTTTCAGTTTGAGGCATGATCAGGAGTCGGTACCCAAGGACATAGCAAGGAAGAGAGGTGAAATTGCACTTCTGGAGGATGTGGTGGGCACATCTGAGTTTCAGTGGCTGAAAATGCAAATTTCCACCGTATGCTAAAGGTGTGCATCCAAATCTAAATTGTACTTTCTATCTAAAGCCATTCTGTGGACTCCTGGAAGCATGTTTCCTCATCTACAACAGGAGGGCCATGGCTGTC
Source organism: Capromys pilorides (assembly GCA_004027915.1). Classification (NCBI taxonomy): domain Eukaryota; kingdom Metazoa; phylum Chordata; class Mammalia; order Rodentia; family Capromyidae; genus Capromys; species Capromys pilorides. Next base: position 3,302 of record PVKN010042232.1, read on the forward strand.
CACTGGGTAGGGTGGCATGACATCTGTTGTACTAGCAATATAGCCACTTCTTTGGACAATTACTCAAGAAAGAGTGCTCAGACAAGGAAAAGCCTCCTTACGCTTTTGCTGTGAGAAGTAGTTATACTGGTTTTGAACCTTTCATTTATTTTCATAAATAGAGACGCCTGTAATGATGGCCCTTAATTGTAAGGTTTCCTTCCAGGTCAATTGGCAGAGAAACTAGGGTGAAATTATGATTGCCTTGCAACAAATATAAGGGACTTTGTGCTTCCTGTAGTAGCACGAGCTGCAGTCCTGAGGGTAGCAAGCTTCCTATGCCTGCCTTTATTTTCTTTTTTCCACTTTTATTACCTATTAACAAGATAAATAAATCTACTTTATCTGTTGTATTGTGTTTGTCAATAGGAGCCAATTTAATCCTTTCTGGACCTGAGGTAGCAAGGGGATGAGTAATAAATAGGTCTAGAAATATATGTAACCCTGGAAATATTGATCGTGTGTTATTCTTTATATCCCCTGAACAACAGGGGCCACAAACTCAAATATCCAAGCAGATAGCGTCAATGAGAAAAAATGGGCTCTTTTAAGGCACTAGGGACTGATGGGACCTGTTGTAAACAGATAGGGCATTTCCTTTCATTATAGCATCCTGCCAACCCACCCCCCAAGCATTGCTTTCACTCATCCCCACTCATTTTCCAAGCTCATGGACTCAAATTCAACATGGCCTAAAAGTGGGTCTTACAGAAAGCATTCTGGGACTGTGAAATAGTAATCATAATTAGAAGGAATATCAACATTATGAATAATGAGTGCTGACATTTATGGAGTACTTGTTATGTTCTGCTTAACAGTGTTGTGTGATTTACATTTTTTTTTTTTTTTTTTTTACCACCTTCAACTCCACACATTAGGTGCTATACTTATTGACAGTTGACCCAGATGTAGGGAGATCCAGGGAAACAAGAGTTTCTCCCCCGGCCAAATCTATCTGCTTAAGCTTTCTTACTCAGTGCACTGCATGTGAATTGATTCGACAAGAGGCTGCTGTACCTTTGAGAGGGTGACCATGTTCACCTGGACAGCCCTCCAACTGAAGTCCTGCTTAGCCATCTTTAAAGACTAGTTGGCAACCTTTCCTGAGCACCATGACTGGGTGAGGTGCCCCTCTGTGAAGTTTTTCAGCTCATAAGACCACAAATGGGCCAGGCGCAAGACTGAATAGCCCTTTGGCTTCTTGTTCCTCCTGCTGCTCTTGGACTCTGGCATCCTGTTCCACAAGCACAATCTCTTGGAGGAAAAAGAAAGCAACCCCAGAGACCTGAAGTGTATCACCTGATGCTGGGGCCTGAGTTTCGTCTCTGAAGTTAGATTGCTTCTGTGTGGATCCAGGTGGCTTAGACTCTTAGACCTTGGTTGAGAATGAATGTCATCTGCCATCTGTGAAGAATCATTATGCCTGCCTGATAGTCCTGCTGAGTAGCCATGAGATGACCAGCAAACCCTTGGCAAAGTTCTTGCACCTGGAAGATGGTCAGTGGCTGCCAGTTACGACTGTGCTCTGTATGATTATTATAGTTTGTAGAGTGAGGTTTAACAGTGTTTTTTAAAATACCCTAGGCTATTAATAAAATTGCCTTTTCTGAAATTCAAACTTTCTTAGCTCATTCTGCTGGTTTTCATTGTACATCTAAATAGAGCAGGAAAAGGACAAAGCCCCTCGCTTTCCAGAGCTGTCTATACCCCATGGGCAATATGGCAGCTATAGCTCCATTCATCTATTTAAATTCACATTTAAATGCTATTCCAGGGGGACAAGTCACATTCTGGGTGCTTAATTGTAACTGGTGATTAGAAGCTGAATGCTGGTCAATACAATGGTGTTTGTTGGATAGGGGTGCCCTACCAAGCTCGTAGAGATGGGGTTGTTTAAACAAGGACAACATGCGTCTTCTAAGAACTGGAGGGAGATATCCAAGATCAAGGGATCAGCAGATTTAGTTTCTTCTGAAGCCTCAGCCTTTGGCTTGTAGATGCTACTGGGTCCTGATATGTTCTTCCTTTGTGTGTTATCTATGTTATAATCACTTCTTCTAGGGACACTGCTAAGAACGGGATACAGGTCTTCCCTCAGGACCTCTTTTTAACTTAATTATCTCTTCAATGACCCTATCTCCAAATCAGGTGTGTGGTGGGGGGCTTAAGACTGAGCCATACAGATTTGTGTGGGAAAGATAATATTCAGCCTGTAACATGAAGAGAGAAAATTTTTCTCATCTCTGGGAATTCTTTTTGTCAACGCATATCTAGTAAAAGAAAGACACAATACAGTTTCAACAGTATTATTTATAAACGGCGATGCTTTGTCTTAAAACAGTGGTTTTAGTGACACCTTGCATTATCTTGCTTTGGCAAGTGAGCCTTGAGCCCTGAGACTTGGAGAGGGAATTTTTTTTTTTTTTTTTTTTTTTAAGCGATGTCAGGGATTGAACTCTGGACTTTGCACTTGCCAGGCAAGTGCTTATTCTACTGAGCTGTCTCCCAGCCCTTTAGGAAAGGAAATTTGCCTGAAGCTCAGGGTCCAGTGAACTGCAGCCCAGGGATGTAGGGACCACACCTTCTCTGTGCTTTCCCTTTCCCCTTTTCCATTCCCCTTTTTGCTCCCCATCCCCATCCCCATCCCCATCCCCTCTCCCTGCTCACTCATACTCAACCCTCCTTAAGTACTATGTACTCCTCTAGATCCTATCTGAGAAGAGGAAGAAGCAGTTTTTACCCCTTCCTCAGCACAATGGGTGCTCAGACACCTAAAGTCTAACAGCAATCCCGCACTGCTAAGATGGAAAAATCAAAGCAAAGCAAAGCAAAGCAAAACAACACAACACAACACAACACAACAAAAAACAAAACAAAACACCCGCCCAAATGAGGCCAGCTCACTCCAGCCTGGCTCCTGTGGGAAATTCTACAGAGTGCAGGTACTTCTTTGCACTCATCCTTGACCTTCAGCTCATACCTCAGCCTCCAGCAAGTGACAGGTGGTGTACAAACAGCACCTATCTCTTTGAGGGCAGGAGTTCTGTGAATGCTATTATTAATCACTGTGAAGCTATTATAAACCATTACCACAACACAATGGCATGCTCTTTTTATTTTCTTAGATCAATATTCCTGAAAGGCCTTCCTATACTAGGCTTATCATGTAGACAGACAACTCATACTATCATAAATACAGGACAGCTTATTAATACAGGGCAAGTGTCAATGGTCTCTTCTGCATTTCAGGATACAGAAAGGGGATAGAGTGGAGCTGATAGTGACCAGGATTTCTTGTTTATTTTATGATGACTTTTGTCCCATCTTTAATTCTGTAAAGGATTTAAGATGGTTTACAATCAAGATGTAGACATAAGAAACCACCTGATTTTAAAGAGGAGAATTGTATGAACTTTGTGATGAACTAAAGAGAATGATAGGAAAGAAGACAGTAGACAGAAAAAATGTGAGTAAAATGAAAGCTTCATTTGTGCAACTTAAATCAGAGTCTTAGGTAGAGCTAGCCCTTGGGTTTGAATCATGATGAGGTAAAAAGAAAAAAAGAAGAAGAAGGTTAAGAAGGCAGGCAGGTGGACTCTATCTTTATGTGGCCTGTTACCTTGCTATATTCCTTTAACAAGAATTATTAAGCATCTCCTTTGTTGTTTGAATATTGATAGATAGTGAGGAGTGGGGCTATAGATAAAAATATGGTTCAGACCAAGTCTATCCAGGAAGAGGAAATGATGTGAGTAGAAGTCTGAATATGAAAGGGAACCCTGTGTTTTTAGGGCAGAAGATGAACTAGTATGTGTTTGAGTTTATGGATTATGATCAGAAAAAGGCATGGGTAATGAACCCAGAGATGAGTAAGAACCAGGTAACTTAGGGCCCTGTTAGGGCCAGTTATGGAGTTAAGCTTTTACTTTAAGAACAATTGGGAACCATTGAAGTGGATCGAATTTTCCATTTAGAAAGATAACTTTTCTTGCAGTGTGGAAAATGGATTGCAGGAGGAGTCAGGAGAGGAACATCAGTCAGAGGGCTGGGGCAGGTGAGACACTTGAGGCCTTGGGTGGGTTGGTGGCAGTGGTAGTGAGGAGATAAGTGGGGCTAGGAGCCATGAAGGGAGAGCACTCACTTTTTTACCTTAGGAGAGGAACCAATACAGACTCTCCCATTCTATTCTGGAAACTTGCATTGATGTACATGTCCTTTGATGAGATGGCAGAAATGAGAGGAAGAAAAATCATAGAGTCTTAGTGAAAAGATGGCAAATTAAGTGGTGGGTATGATGTGTGAGATGTTTGCAAGGAAGAAGACCTAGATGTGAAGCAGGCCCTTGATGACGTGAAACCAACATTCAGAGAAAAGGTGGAATTACTGATGTGTTTGGAAGCATGGGGATTCCAATCACTTGGAGAACATGAGGATGAGTGGCCTCAATCTGGATGGAATGTGAAGAAGTACAAAGACTGACAAGAAAAAGGAACTCAAGAGATCTCTTTGAATCACCACCTTCAGAGGTTTCCCAGAGGAGATCTATAAAGCTAAGTATCTGTAGCCAGAGGTGTTGGAAAATCAGCAGGAACCAGGACTGTCAACGGAGGCACAGAGAAGACAGTGCACTGAGGAGCCTGTGTTATGGCATCACAGGGGCCCTGGGCAAGGAAAGCCATGGCTTGCCTTGAAGGGTGGCAGAATCAAGAAAACCTCATAGTAAGGGAAGATGAAAGCCAAGGACCCACCTCTGAGGAGGTGACTGTATTGTTTTCTGGTGACCTTGAAAGTCTCCCTGTAATAGCTTTGGTCTGGCACAGAAAGCAATGTGCCATTGATGCACTGTGAATCCCTGAGTGCTTTTCTAGGCATTTTAATTGTAACTTTAATAATCTGAGCTCTGGCTCCTATCACAGTCTTGCGGTGCCCCAGGATTCATTACATGGCTGGGGGTATTTTCAGTCCTCTCAATTAAGGACCCATTTTATGTGCATAGTTGAAATCCTGGAAATTATTGCCTCTTTGAGGCATGAGAGTAGGTGCTGGTATCTTTAGGATGAATGACGATGTGGACCCCAGTGATTAGCTATCCTTTATCATTTGATCTGCTTTGATGACCAGAGAGTAATTAGTTCATTGTTGTGTGCGGCTAGGTGTTACAAATGGAGTTGTAAATTAAGTTCCTTAAAAAAAAAAAAAAGAAGGCCTAATGTAAGTCTTTCTGCTGCAGTTCAGTTTATAGGTGACTCTGAGGCAAAGTGAAACAGCCCAGGACACCACTGCAGAAGTGGTCATGACTGTGCAAATGCCTGTAGACATACTTTCTCAGGGTTTTGTTCTCAGAATTAAAATTGGGAAATTAAATGTCATCCCCTGATACAATTTCTCTGCATGTTTTTAAATGAAGGTATGGAACCCATTGACATGCATTGCAGGAAGTATGACCAAGGCAACAGAATGATTCATGATTGAGTTTGTGCCAGCCACCATGTCCATGGCCCTCTTTATGCAGAGCGTTGGATCGTTCTGAGCGTGGGATAAGCTTGCAGGATGAAGCTTCTAAACTGGTTGCCATCAGTCAGCACCACCAATAGAGCACGCAGGCCCATTCAGGGCCTGAAAATCTGCCATGCTGCTTATGCTCTCGGTGCAGATTTGCTTTGCACTGTCGGTGTGATGCTGGAAAACTTGCTTCATGCCTCTGAGCCTCCAGTTCTCCATCTATAAAACGAATGGTGATTAGACCTTTCTCATATATCTATTAGAATACACAGGTGTAAATTTCATGTAAAAAGCTGATCACGGCACCAGGGATGTCCTAGGTGCTGATGAAAATTGACTATTATTCTCACATCTTCATCAGGTTGAACACCTTTGGTCAAGGGAAGAAGGAAGAACTGGGCATCATTCTTTGATACTTCAGATTAAACAAACAGTGTTCTGTTACCATCTTCTGAGCTTGGGAATCTGTCCTTGACTCTGTAGTAGTATGCGCTGAGAACACAATAGACACCGCCTTATAGACTCATCAGAACTGAGAATGTGGAATGAAAAAATTTGTAAATACTATTTTATGTGCAGCCATCACAGATGTCATATGGAGTTAAAGGTTAAATGAATGTGGACTCCTGGAACAAAACACATAGGTTAGATGCCTTTCATCCTTGCAGACCTGCTTCTAGCTGTGTCTCTACCAGGATTCCTGGGGGTAGGAGGATAAGGTCACTTTCTACTGCAGGCCACTATTTCATTCCCCAAGATTGATGATTAGAGGGTGATGATAATGCTCACAGTACTCCCCAGACTAGAGACAATAAGTGTGTCACTGAGATCTCACTAGAAACTCAGCACCATTGAATTAGGAATATTGACATCAGCAGTTTTACTTTATCCAGATTGTAGGCATCTTACGGTGCTACCTTTTAACAGTTTTAATTTTATGGCTTTTTCCTCCATCCTATTAATATGAATTCATGGGCAGAAAGGATTGTAGCAAGATCCCCGATTACATAAACTATTTGAAGTGTAAGACACCTAAGAAAGAAAATGCCACATAATTTACTAACCTGCAAGACTTATCCAAAAGAATTTCACTTTCAGTGATTAGTCTTTATCTAGTGCTTCTTATATCTTTAGAGACTGGCAGTACAGCTTCACATCTAAACAATACGTTGTGACTGTCACTAAGGCCAACTTTAAAATCTTGCTCCTTCTTGTCAGTATATGTGTGTGATGCAGTAGTGAAGGTTGTATAGCTTTGCTGGAGTTGCCATAGCAAAGTAAGGCAGACCAGGTGGCTTAGACAACAGAAACTGACTGTTGCATGGTTCTGGAAGCTAGAAATTTGAGATCAAGGTGCCAGCAGGGCTCATTTATTCTGAGGCCTTCTTTCTGGCTGGTAGATTGATGTTCAGCCTGTCCTATGTCCTCATGATACCATCCTTGTGCTTCTCTCCTAATCTCTTCCCTTTAGATTGGATTAGGTCTCACCTATATGGTCTCCTTTTAGCTTAATGATCTCACACTGTTTCCAAATGAAGCCACCTTCTCAAGGACTGAAGCTTAGAATTTCAGCATGAGTTTAAGGG
>PVKN010042233.1:0-10423 GCA_004027915.1 Capromys pilorides
TTTTGGGGATTTTTTTTTTTTTTTATGACTTTAGGACAGGGTCTACAGTGTGCACAGAGTTTCATGGCATACATCGGACTCATAGTAATTCTCCTGTTTTCAGCCTCCCAAGCACAGGGACTACAGACCTGCACCTCGACCCCAGTCTCAATCACCATCTCAGCACCCCCTGGGGGTGGGGCCCAAATGGCAGGCCGGGGTCCCCTGCCATTGTGTTCTGCTGGAGCAGGTGCTTCAGTCTGCTGAGTTATCTGGCCGATCTGGCCAGCCCCTTTTGGGGGGATTTTTGTTGAGGTTTTTTTTTTTTTTCCCAGACAGAGTTGTGCCATGTAGTTCAGGCTGGTCTTAAACTCCCAGAGATCTTCCTGCCTCAGCCCCACAGTACTGGGATGACAGGTTATGTATACTACCATGCCAGGTTTAGCTTCATTTAAATGGTATTTTAGGGCTGGGGAGATAGCTCACTGGCATAAGGTCCTGCCTGGCAAACATAAGGTACTGAATTTGAGCCTTGGTACCAAAAAATAAATGATTTTTCATCAGAGCATGGTAGCACATGTCTATCATCCTGGCACATGGGAAGCTGAGGCAGGAGGATCACCAAAATTTGAGGCTGAGTTTAAGGCTAGTCTGGACTATGTAATGAGACTGTCTCAAAAATAACAACAAATATTTTGAAATTTCAGACCTTGTAAATGCTTGGCATGAACTCTGAACTCCCGCCCCATATGGAGTTTGAACCCAAGGCACACTGAACTACTTTACCAGCCTTTTATTTTTTTAAATTTGAGGTAGGAATCTGGGCTTGCTGTTGCACACCTCTAGTCCCAACACTGGAGAGGCTGAGGCAGGAGGGTCACCATGAACTTGAGGCCATCTGGACTACATAGAGAGTTTAGAGAAAGCCTGCACTACAAAGCAAAATCTTGTCTCAAAAAACAAAACCAAGCCAGGCGTGGCGGCACACACCTGTAATCCCAGCACTTGGGAGGCAGAGGCAGGAGGATCAATGTGAGTTTGAGACCAGCCTGGGCTATAAAAGTGAGTTTCAGGCCAGCCTGAACTGCACAGCAAGACCTTGTCTCAGAAATACAACCCCACCCCACCCCCAAAAAACTTAGGGATTCTCATTTAATTGTCCAGACTGGCCTTGAACTTGCTGGCTTTACAGGCATGCTCCACCAAACCCACCGTGAATTTTTATTTTTGGAACCGAAAATCACAGAGGACCTTGCACTTGCCAGGCAGGCACTTGTGCCACAGAGCTATCTCCCCTGCCCCCACGCCCAGTTTTATTTGTACTAGAACCCTGGCCCTTCACACGCCCTGGTGTCTGGCATAGGATCTTCCTAATTCGCTAAACTGTCCAGCCTAGGTTTGATCTTTTCATTCCTCCCACCTCAGCCTCCTGAGTGCCTGAGATTATAGGCATCATACACCGTGCCCAGCATAAATTTTGATTTTAAAAATGTCATTAAGGGCCAGCGAGGTAGCTCAGCGAACCTTAAGAGCTTGCTGAGGCAAGTATAGGGACTGGGGTTCAATTCCCGGCACCCCAGGCCATGCTGTGGTCACAGACCAGGTGTGGTGGTGCACTCCTATAATTCCAGCACTGGGGAGGCTGAAAATAGGAGGATCACTGAATCTGAGCTGTGTAGGGAGACCCTGTACCAAATACATAAATAAAATGTCATTAAAACATTAATCTTGATCACTGAGTGGGCACTCATCTCCTTAAATCAGACATTCTAGGTAGTAGCTCACCCTGACCTTGGTGCTGTTATTATCCCATTTCACAGATGCAAACATGCAGGTAGAGAAGGTTAAAGGACTTTGCTGCGCCCACAGAGTCTATACCACCCACCAGCAGGAAGGCCTGCCTTGGGCTAAGAGGGACACGGGGTGGAGCGGTCTCCAGTGCAAATTTGGGTGGGTGGGGACTCACCAGAAAGGTGGCGATGGCCGCCCCAGTCAGGAAGCCAGCCAGCACATCGGACCAGTGGTTGCGGTACTCGGCCACACGCACCACGCCAACTAGGAATGCGGGGCACAGCAGGGCCAGGCAGAGGGAGGGCTTAACCAGGCGGGAGCCCTTCACGCGGAACACTAGGGTCACATACATCTGTGGGAGCCACATTAGTCAGGGACAGGCAGTGCTGAAGTGGGGACCCTGCCTTCTGGGCTGGAGCTGTGGCCAGAATCTGGGGCTTTCAGGAGTGGCCAGGGGTGGGGGCTCTTGCAGCGAGGTCAGGATCTGGGGCACCTGTGCTCCCCAAAATGGAATCACAGAGGAGAAAGATGCTTCTTGGGCTAGGGCATGGTCACAGAACCAAGGGGTAGGAATCAGGGCCCAAGGGGCAGGTCCAGAAGCTCCAAAAGGTGGCGTCCTGAATCCCATGGGACAACTGGCAGGGTTAGAAGCATCAGAGGACAGAAAAAGGAGTCAAAGCAAAAGCTGAGCGCAGTTAGAAGTCCTGTCAAGAGGCAGGGACATGGGCAGAGGTCTAGGGGGTGAGGCCAAACCCACCTGCCCAGGCATCAGCCCCTACTCAGGGCCTCTAACCCCAAGGACGAGGTCCTGCCCCTCCCAGGGAGGAGTCAAGTCTCTTGGGCGGGGCGTTACTGGGGCAAGGGGCGTGGCTAGACGCCAAGAGGCAAGATCATTGGACACAGCAACAGGCAGGCAGAATCAGGGGCGGGGCCAGTGCGGGGCTGACTTCGCAGAAGGAGAACCCCCGCAGCTCTCCAGCTTGCTCACCGCCGTGTAGGTGACCGCGTAGGCGCAGAGGGCCGCATCCTTGCACGGGAAGGCGCGGCGTGCGGCGGCCACCAGACTGGGGCTCCCTGCGCAGGCGCTCCGGTCGGTGACAAAGCGGTCAGACCCTGGCCGGTCAGGAGAGGGTGGGGGGCAGCCCAGGGCCGTGTAGTTGGGGCGGCACACGGACAAGAAGTGCGGCGTGGGGTTGCCAGTCACCACCTGCCCCGCGTTGGCGAAGATGGTCGTGGTGAACAGGCCAAAGGAGTACACTCCTGTTGGAGGGGTGCAGAGGGAGTTATTCCGAGCACCGTGATGCCCCTCTGGCTCTCCTCTTGAAAACCTCCTGATGGCTCTGTTGGGCCGCTTGTTTCCTTGACCACCATGAAAGCACACCTGGAGCCACACTCTCGCTGGCCCAAGGTGTCCCTTTCTTGGAGACCACGATGATGATGCTCGGAGTCTCCCACCCCCTGGAGACCTCACTTTGGTACATCCTGCCAACTGTCCCTCTGGAGTTACCCAATATCAGAAAGAGGCCTTCCCTGGGAACCCCACTGTATCTGAGCTGGGAGCCTGCACACCAACCAACCCAACAGGCCCAGGCCCACGTCTTGGACTTCCAGGAAAGCCCCTAATGACATTTCTGGGCCTCCCGGTTACCCACTCCTGCACCAGCTCTTACTGAGTTGATCCCTGGCTCCCTGAGGCTACACATGAGCCAGAGCTGGGTCCCCTCTGTCCCTGGGACAACCACCGGGGATTAATCTTGCTGCTCACGCTGTGACCAAGCATGCCAAGGGCTCCACTGGCTACACCTGCCAGTCCCACCTGCCTGCCCGATGGCACCATTACGCTTGCTCACCGACACCTCCCTCCTTTTCCACCTGAGATTGCCCTGGTCCCATTTTGGGGTTCCCTTCCCCCAGTTAACATCATGAATGGGTTGGATGCCACTGGTGTCCCTGGAATCTCCACTAGGTTGGGCCAAAGCCCAAGTCCCTCCTGGCCCCTGAAGCTCCCACCAGGGCAATTCTGGGACTTCTTCCTTCCCATCTGGCTCTGACCCCTTCACCTCTGCACCTCCCCACTTCCCGTGACCATAGAGACAGCCCTGGCCTCCCCACTCACCCAGGAAGCGGACCAGCCTCCGCAGTGGGGGGCTGAAACGGCAGCAGGCCCCCGAAATGATGGTGCTCTCCCCAAGGACGGGGCTAGCTGAAGGTGGTGTGGGGAAGAAGGCCCGTGCCAACTCCCCCAGCAGGATCTGTGGACAACACCAAGGTGGGGACCTCCTGGCCTTCAGCCCCCACCAGGCCTCCCGCTGGCCTCCTGGGAGGCTCCCCGTGTCTCACCGTGAGGGTGGGCCCAGCAGTGACCAGGGCATAGATGAGGGCGGGAGGGGCTCGGCTGGCGGCCTCAGGCCCTGGGTAGGGCTTGGCATAGGTGCTGTCATAGCAGAAGAAGCCCTGTGTGTGTACCGGGAAGGTGTCCGTGAACTCCAGGCGGTAAGCAAGCAGGACCACGATGCCCAGCAGCACAGACTGTGCCCAGCCAGGGCAGGAAGAGGCAGACAGGGAGAGAGAAGGTCAGAGGTGTGCAAGCTAAGGAGACAAGAGACACAGAGACGCAGCGAGAGGGACAGCAGAGACCAGCTGGGCATGGTGGTGCACACCTGTCATGCCAGCACTCGGGACGCTGAGGCAGGAGGGTCGCTGTGGGTTCATGGCCAGCCTGGGCGACATAGTGAGTTTAAGGCCAGCATGAACTACATTATGAGACCCTGTCTCAACAAAACATAACGCTGGACAGAGACCAAGACAAAGAGGGAGAAAGGGCAGAGAGGTAGGAAGGAGAATGAAAGACTTGGAAGCGTTGGAGGTAGAAATAGAAGAGAGAAAGGCAAGAAGGGCAGAAAAATGAGGGAGAAGAAAGAAGAGAAAGGAAGGGAAGGGAATAATGGAGGGGCCAGGCAGAGAACAGAGGCACACAGACATACAATAGGGAAGGCAGCTAATAAGGACAGAAGTGACCCAAGTACTCTCAACTACTGCAGGTGCAACCCCTTCTGTGGGCACAGTGTACTAAGCCCCTTCCTTGCATGGGGTCATTTCACTTTCCTAATGGCTCTAGAGACAGGACACAAGTCGTGCCCATTTTATGGATAAAAAAATTGAGGTTAGAGTCCTGCAGTATGAATGGATGGTACAAAAGACATTTCTGAACCTAAGCCGCTTCTTCAGTAAGAGGGCACCAGCAGTAAAGATCCTAGGGTGAAAGGCAGTGAGGTGGAAACATGGGTGTGTGCAGAGTAACAAGGTGAGGAAGAGGACAGGCCGGGCAGCATCATGAAGACAGGTGGGTCCCTTCAGGAAAAGGTCCCGAGGTCCTCACCTCCACAAAGACAAAGCAGGGGATTATGGAGAAGCTCCTCTTCAGGTGTGGTCTCCCTCCCGCCATGGCTGGGCCTGTGAAGATGAAGAGGGGTGGGTGTTCCAGGTGGACCACCGGGACCCTGGCCCCGTGTCTGAGCCTTGCAGCCACACCTCTGCAACCCAGGGCCTATCCCCCAGGGGGAGCCCATCCTTGACACCACCTGCCCAGCCTCCTCAGGGCCAGAGATGGTCCCCTCCCTCCCCAGCAGAGGAGGAGGAGATTGTGACTGGAGCCTTTGGGGAGAACTCCTCCCCCTCAGCTTTTACAAAAGATCCCAAAGGCTGTGTGGAGACCCCTCCCCCACCCCAGTTGGGGCCTCCACTGTCCTCTAGGGCTTGGGGTCTGCTGCTGCGAGCTGACAGCCAGGCCCCCTCCCACTTTCTGCTCTCCCCTCCCCCTCCTTCCAAGCCACTGGTCCCCCCACTCCCAGTCTATCCTCAGGGCCCAGCACTTGAGGAGCAGTACTGTCACACCTGACCCTGCTGTCCCCTGGATCTCACCTGTGAAAGCAGCCTAGGGCTTCCTACTGGCCGCCCCCGCCGCCACACTCACAGCCGCTGCTGGGAGCCAGCAGGGCAGCCATGGTCACCTCCATTGTGCAAGGGGGGAAGTTGAGGCCCAGGCAGGCGAGGGCAAGCACTCTGGGGCTCCATCCACAGGTTACTCTGCAGCGTGACATGGACGGAGAGAGTCACCAAAGGTTCCAGATGCCCGGAGCCACTGATGCTGGGACTGCCAGGCTGCAACCTTGCTAGAGCCATCATGCCGGACACCACACACACGCACACACACACACATACACACGTGTGCGCGCGACACGACACGGCATCCATCACAGTGACAACCCGGCATCTCACGTTGGGTACTCTGCCTCGCGGTGCACAAGACAGGCCCAGCTCATTCACACAGGTCCCAACACCCACTACAGCCAGCACACGCACACGCACACACACGCACACACAGCACAGTGCACATGGCCTGTCACGGACACCCACACACATCAAGCACATCCCCCCCCCCAAACACAGTCAGAGGGGCCCTACCTAAAGCGCAGCCCCCGGCCCTCACTGCTGCCTGCGGACACAGTTGAGTCGCAGCCACCTCACACAATGGGAGTCACAGAGTCACACCCCCAGCTGCCAGGCAATCAATGACAGCCACACACATTCATGGTCTTTCATCCACCCAGACAGCCGTGGGAGACACGAGACACACGCCACAGCCACAGCCACATGGTTATACAAGGGCACATACATGCTGCATGACACACACAGCCACACGAGAAGGGCACACACAGCAGTGTGCGGAAGCAGCCACCGTCACAATGAACACACCACAGCAACACAATGCCAGCGACATGCATACAACCATCCCGACACACCACACTAGCCACACAGTGAAAGCAGTCACACGGCCACCTACAGGAAGTCACAACGTTACAACCACACACACAAGCAGGCTGACACCCGCCCCAGCGGCCACACAACCACAGGCACTGAAGACAGCCACAGGCTCATGGACACACCCGAAGCCAGATGATGACAGCCACAGGACCACAGTTACACAACCACAGCATGACAACCACACAATCACAACCACCTACAATCACCCTCACCATCGTTGCTTGGCTCCCCAGGGACAGGGTCCTCTCGGCAGGCTCCCCTCCCCCATCTCCATCCGAAGCCCCAGCTCGCCACTACCCCTCCCCCTCCTCGCGCTGTACCCGAAAAGACCCGATCGCGGGAACCGGTGCCCCCCACCTTAACTAGGGTAGGAAGATCTAGGGTAGGAAGCCCCCGGGATGGGGAGGGGGCGCCCCAAGCCCCTCCCTGACCCCCGTCTTGGCTGTCCCCGCCACTGCCTGAGCCCGCTCCGCCTGGACGACCTGGCGCGGCAGGACCGACGGACGGACGAGATGCCCAGCTGGCGGACGCCGGGATGAGGACACGATCCGCCGGGCCGCCCGCGCCGCGCAGACTCCGGGGTGGGAGGGCGGGGCCTCTGGACGCCTTATTTGCATAAAAAGCAGGGCGGGGACTCGCAGCCTTCATTAATATGTAGGGACGGGAGCTCTTCTTGGAGGCGGGGCGAGGTAGCATAGATTCCGTGGGAAAGGAGAGCGGAGGGGGAGGACGACCCCAAGGAACCTTGGGGAAAGAGGTTTCCGAGCTTGACCCAGCACCACCTCTGGGCCGCGTTTCCCTTCCGGGATAACGGTAGCAGAGGATCGGATCCCGCAGAGCACCCTCCGCACACCAGAAAGAAAACTGATCAGTATCTGGCCACTCCTGTCTGGATTCGACCTTGTCACTACTAAACCTGGCCTCATGCTGCCCCTTGACCCACTCTCTGGGGTTTCCACACGTGGCCTGACCCTGAGGAGTAACTTGGGGGTGCGGCCGGCTGGAGGCCCCCTAGTGCATGAAGCAGCAGGAGCCGCGCAGAGCTGAGGAAGGTCTGGCTAGTTTATTTTCTCTCTGGAGGGGTCTTCAGGGTGAGCAGTCCCCGGCTGCTTAAGCTGTGGAGAGAGAAGGTGGTTCAGGGCCCTGCTGACCCAGGGACCCCAAGACACCTGGTGAGGAGCCAGGTGTCCAGACAGGACCCGCCAGGAACGAAGGGGAAGTGAGGGGCTGGGAGGATCCCCACCGGAAGGGAAAGATCTGCTCTTGCTGGAAGGGGGTGGATCCCAGTGGGGTTCTGAGTTCCAGGAAGGGAGCCCAGGGCTCAGGCATCGGTGTCCCCTGTTGCCTGTGGGAGAGACAGGTGTGATTCTAGACGTTCACACAGGGACTCTGAATGTGACCCCCCCCAGTAAGCTCAGATGTGACCCCAGGGTCCCTTGAGATTATTCAGCTATTCTTGGGCTCTTCCTGAAAGAGCTAAAGACATCCTATCACAGTGACCCATGTTCGCAGCACCATAATTCATAATAGCTAAATCTTGGAAGTGGCCTATATGTCCATCGACAGATGACTGGACAAAGAGTGTGGTATTCAACACGTGGAGTACTACTCTGCCATGAAAAAGGACAGGCTTGAGGCATCACTAGGAAGATGGATGCCCCTGGTGACCACAACGTGAGGTGAAGTAAGATACACAGGCTTAACGACTGCATGCTCTCTCTTCTATGGGAAACACAAAATAAAAGACAGGTACCAGGAAGTAAGCAAGAGAGATCTTTCCCAAATGGTAAGGAGACTGGGAGGTGGAAGGAGGGGAGAATGGGATTAGCAAAGAATTTGGATGTGTTACATGCACATACCAGCACCACACAGGGGCACAGTTGCTGTGCATTGCAGACCTGGGCTAACAAAAATAAGGCTGAAGAAAAGGGCACAGTGATTCGTGATCTTGACCCCTACATCCCTAGATGACCCAAGGTGACCCCAAATGATGACCTCAATGTACCACTATTGACTTCTTCCTTTCTTTTTTTTTTTTTTTTTTTGTGGGACCTGGGTTCAAACTCATGACCTTGCACTTGCCAGGCAGGCACTTGTGCCACGGAGCTATCTCTCCAACCCCTTTCTTTCTTTTTGTTTATGAGACAGGGTTTTACTATGTAGTTCAGGCTCGTCTTGAACTCAATTACTGTGTTGCCCAGGCTGGCCTTGAACTCATAGTGATCCCCTTGCCTCAGCCTCCCAATTGTTGGAATTAAAGGTCTATACGACCATACCTGGCTGCATCTACTCTTTAAAAAGATCCAGGGCTGGTGAGATAGCTCAGCGGACTAAGTGCCTGCTTTGGCAAGCACAGGGACCAGGGTTCAATCCTTCGTCCCACATGCTGGGCTATCCTCTGTCCCTGGGGCCCCCTGAGCTGGCAACCCAGTCTGGGCCTGGTGGCACACACTCTAATCCCAGTGCTGGGGAGGCTGAAAACAGGATTACTACCATTCCGAGCTGCGTAGTGAGACCCTGTACCAAATACATAAAATGAAAGAAAGAAAAAAAAAACAATAAAAATAAAAAGATCCAAAGGCCCCTGGATGTGACTTTGAATGACCTCTGAGTGAAACCCGCAGTGCTCCTTATTGCAACTCCAGAACATTAATTAACATGACCAGAAAGGTGGGATCCCCCAAATGGAACCTCTGGACTCAAGCCCCATAAGTGAAGCTGGCATTCCGTCTCTCACCCCTGAGGCTAGGTGTCCTGCGTTGGGTCTCTGAGGACATGGCGAGGCCATCGATGGAATTCTGCAGCCTATGGACTGCAGACCTGCAGGGAGAGGGAGAGATGGGGGCCACCCAGGGGGCCCCGACTGCCTAGGGTAGGGACAGCAGCAGGCCTGAGGCCAGGGAGCCATGGTGGGATAAATCCTGGCAGGAGGGGGAAGGTATGGGAGAGGAGCAGGCGAGGTGGGGATCAGAGGTCAGGCAGGGGCTGGGCATCACCATATGTCACTCAGCTCTTTCTGGAGCTCATCCTTCCAGCTGCTGCTTCCCGGCAGGGCCTCCTCAGCCTCGGGACAGGAAGACGGCTCATATCCCTGCTGCTGCTTCATCTTTGTCAGGACCTGAGGTGCAAGGGGAAGAGAAATCCACCACATTAATGAGGAGGGTGAATGGCGACCATTGCATGTATCGCCCATTGTACACCAGGCCACATTCAAGCCCTAAGTTAAGCGAGCTGCCCAATCAGGTGGGGGGGGGGGTGTCACTGTTATAGCCATTATACAGAGGAACACACTGAGGCCCAGAGAGGCACCGGGATTTGCCCATGGCCACACAGCCCTAAGTGGCAGAGCCGGGAGTTGAACCTGGCCTCCAGTCTGATGGAGGGGGCTGGCCAAGACTCTCACCCACGCCTACCTTCCACAGGGTCCCCCTTACCCCACCACCCCAACTTTGCCGCTCACCTTGCGGCACTTCACCTGTGTCCTCTGTACCTTCTGGATGCTGGAGAGGTTCTCTGCGATCCCGGTCTCCTGCGCCTCTGTGGGAGGATGGGGCCCAGAGGGACGAGGCGACAGAAAAGCTCTCCCCCCACTTCAGCCCCTCCCCCCCCAACAGGCGGGCCGCGGGCCCAGGCACTCACGGAGCTTCTGGTACATGAAGGCCACCTCCTCCCGCACCAGCTCCAGCTCCTCCCACAGGAACTTCTTGCTGAGGGGACAGGCTGGTGAGACCACCTCTGACATGCTCCAGCCGCCTGCGCCTGTGCCTCCGTGGGCCCATCTGTGCAACCGCCCCCGCCCGGCTGTCCCCGCCCCGCCCCCAGCCCCCAG
>PVKN010042234.1:0-10415 GCA_004027915.1 Capromys pilorides
CACGGGATGAAATTCATGTCCCAGGGTAACATGGGCATGACGACCACCATGAGGAGATATAGATCTAGTGACATCTCCTCTTGACATCTCCTCTTTCATTAACTGAGCAATCGCACATGACCACGTGTGTACAGAAGATGTAAGAGCAGAAATGAGGATTTATTTCTATGTGCTCTGCCCCTAGTGACTGCACCTATGTTTCCTAAATAGACACAGTTATATAGGAATGATCATCATCTCTGTTGACAAGACCCTCCACAAAAGGAAGAAAAAATGCCATATGCAATAAGACACAGATCCCCAGCACTTAAGATATGGATATATAGCACCACTCATTTTGTAATACACCTGCTATCATTTGTTTCAGACATACACTTTGCTGTAGAGATTTATAGTTAACAGATGTCACTGTCCTTGAGAAATTGAAAAGCCATTTATGAGAAGGCAGAATCTAAGTTGAAACTTGGAGGATGGCTGTGTTTGGGTATGGAGAAGTCCAGGGGGACTGAGGAGAGACTCTGAGGACCTTGGCAGGTGTAGGAGCACATGTAGCTTCAGGTCCTCATGTAGAGTCCAGGGAGACGAGGCTGCAGAAGAGGCAGAGGTGTGTTAAGGTCACACACGGACCTGCCCTTTAACCAGGAAGCAGAAGTGACACCTGTTGGCTTTGTCTCTTTCTTCCTCACTGATTCAAAATGCCTGGCACCTGTAATGTAAAGAAGGAAAAATTTCTTTCAGTTCACATTCCACAGCTTCAAACATAGAAACCACCCATTGAGAGGCAGGGGCGGAGGGCAGCTGCTCACCTCCAGGCGACCTGAAAGCAGAGAGGCAGGTGAGGGCCCGTGTGGAAGGTGTATCCTTCCAGGTTGGGCTCCAGCAACCGGTCTCCCTGGCAGGGCTCCGCTGCCTAGAGTGCCTCTCGATCCAGGCCCCTTCCCAAAGCCCCACCTATCATCACATGAGACCTTGGCAGGGGCACTAACCGTAACACCTGTACCCTGTGTTTTGTGGAATACTGTCACTGACTCCTATTTCAAGTGTTTAATTCTTTAAGACAGAGTTTTATATGCTTCCTTTGCTTACATTTGACTGATTGACTAGGTGACAAATAGGAAAGTGGCCATGGATTTTAGTAAGCTTTGCTTACAAGGCCTGTTGCCTGCAGGTGAGAATTCTGCTTGCATGATCCAGGTTCTCTCCCCACCCTGAGCTGTCAGCCATACTTAGAATACGTGGCCTTTAAAACTATCAGTAATGCACATTATGCATTGTTATTGCTTTCAATTTTCATTCACTGAACCATTCCATTCTCATAAAGAATTTTTCTGTTTACTTACTGTTTCATAACTTTTCTTGTTTCTTAGACCTCTAAATAAAGAGCACCTTAAATTTATAAGCATCATGATAATATATAGTTGGAACCAGATTGGAAAAAAGCTTTTTAATTGCATTTATTTATTTGGCACAGGGTCTTGCTATGCAGCTCAGACACATAGTGATCCTCCTGTCTCGGTTTCCTGAACAGTGGGATGGCAGGCGTGTGCTACCATGCCTGGTTTGAGTGGGCCAGCATAGCATGCTCAGGGTTCCAGGGTCTGGTATGGCAAGCGATACTGGGGATCAAACTCAGGCCCTTGTGCTTGCCAGGCAGGTACTTAGACCACTGGGCTATCTCCCCTGGCCCCAGACTGAAAAATTTTGACAATTTAGAGGGCAAAGTTAGAGTCAGCAGAGTGACAGATTTTTCTTTCTTTCTTTCTTTCTTTCTTTCTTTCTTTCTTTCTGTCTTCTTTTTTTCTTTCTTTCTTCTTTCTTGTAGCTAAAAGAAAAGAATACAAGCAGAGATGTTTTAGGGGACTCACAGAGCTAACCACCATATCTTTGGATGTCCTGAGTATTGTTTATCAACTTGTGCGGCTATTTTAGCAATCTTTCCAGAGAAAGAATGCCACATGCATTAATTAGCAAATGACTGAAACCCTTGTAGAGCGTCAGTGCGTTTGGAGTCACTGAGGTCCTCCTCCAGGTTGCGCATTCTAGAAAGCCGTTACATTAGTCTTCCTGTGAGGAAAGGTGTTCAAATGCTGACAGTGGCCTGTCCCAGCTCGGCCTGAGCAAGCTCAGGGAGGACCACTTCTGTTCTATGGGACTGCCTCACAGTTCCAAGGCGTTCCCAGCTAAATGATTATGTGTTGGTGATCCTGAAAAGGATTCTGCAGAGCGGCGGAGTGCTTTGGGGACATCTAACACCAGCACAAAATTTCCTAAAATAACAGGACCCCAAATCTGAGTGGAAGAGAAGAAAGCATAAATCAGCCAACTTTTTAGTTAAGTTCTTTTGGGAGGTTGGAACCAAGAGGCTTTCTTTACACATAAAGAGCTACACTTTCAACACAGTAATTAATTCACCCAACACCCATACTCAGCTGGGTTTATACATGTGACTTTAACTTATGATCTGTTGATTCAGAGGCGCATAAGCTGATGTCAGACTTTTTTCTTGATAGCATTTTCATACTGTACTATTATTACAGAGTAGGCAGATCACAGCAAGACACATATTTCAAACTTTTCTGATTGCTTTAGTAGATTTTACACAAATCCATTTGTAATTCTTTTCTAAGAAATAAAGTTACAATATTTGTACGTAAAATTGTAATTAGTTAAAAAGATGGAAGTGCATCTTGAATTTCCAATAAACCAGACAAGGGAAAAGATTCAAGGTTGAAAAACCAGTAGCGAATGTACACAAAACCGCCATCTAGTGATCAGAGAGAGTAATTGCACATATATTAGAAATGGATAGCGGTTAGAAGAAACCAGAAAGCGGCACACACCAGAACTGCTGCTCACGCTCCCCGGGGTCCACCAACCTTAGTGTCACTCTCCAGTGTGAACGAAAAGCAATCAGTAGTACATTCTCAAGATATACTGTCCTCTCCTTACGGTAAATAAGTCCTTAGGGCTTTATGTTTTTATGCACCGGTGTCACTTTCCCTCAACTGGCTGTTTAAAAATGACCTGATAATCAGTTAAAGTGTAAATGATTACTAACTTGCTCCCCTTTTGAGGTGCACTTGAACTCTGAACTCTTTTAGTCAACAAAGGGTGTAAAGGGTTGATGGGATAGGCACTATTTTTGGTAAGAAAAAGCATCTGGATTATTCAAAATAATTGGCCAAATATTTACACCATTTCCCCTGCTGAAAACCACTTAGAAGCGTTACCCAGGTACTGCAAGCGCTGTTTCCCGATACTTTTAAGGGACACAGTGGTAAAGCAGACCATCATAAAATTAGACTGATATTATGTGTTGCAGTGTGTTCTTTTGGATATGATGAAAAACAGGTTTTTGTTCTGGCTTTATAATCCAAGAATTCACCTACTAAAATATCAGAGATGGCTGATGCCTCTTGTGAAGAAGAAACAGACTTCCGAGAGCTCACTCAGACAAGTGTACTGAAATCTATTTTTTCAGGCCTGAGTTCCTACTTCCTATTTGTACAACCTGCCCACTCAGCATGTTTCTGCATACCCTGGTGCCTCAGAAAAGCGTTATTTTTAAACGCTGCTCATAAACTACAGGCCAGTGACAGCTAAGAGCAGTTGAATAGAGTGATCTCTGTGCTAAACTATACTCCAAAATACAAGTTGTTTGAGATTAGTCAATGGTGCAGAAAAGTGTTCTTTGAAGAGTATAACTTTAAGCAAGCCACTGCATTTTCAGCATCATCTCAAGTTTGACAAAAATAATTTTTAGATACCTAGAAAAACTACAGTAACAATATACTCATTATTACTAGTGGTCATTTGTTGATGGTGGGACTAGGAAATACTTTTAATTCATCTTTTCTAAAATTTTAAATGCTGTTTTTGTAGGTTATGTTAATGTCCCAACTTATTCACCCATCTCTGTATTCTTGTACTTTCCAATGAGATTTGGCAATTCTCCAGTTAAAAAGGTTGGAACCTCTTCCCTACCCCTGATAGTTTGAATCTTGCCTGTGCCTTGCCCTGACCATTGGAATGCCTGAAAATGCTATGCCTAGCTTGCCCTCAGTGCCATCTGCATGAGACAGGTACATACCCGCTGTGGGCCACAGAGAAGATCTGACCCCCAGCTAATCACAGCGGACTCTTTCAGAGTTGATTGCAGCACAATTATAGCAACAGCCACCAAGTTCTGTTTTATTCAGTGAGAAAGCTGTGGGGAATTCCAGGAAACATTGTCTGGTCTAATTGTGGGTGTAGCAGAGAAATCTAAGAATAGAACAGATGTCTCCTCCTTGCAAAACATGTACAACATTGCTTGTTCCCAGGCTTCCTCACTCTATTACGGATCTCTTTTTTTAGGCAATGAGATCTTCAGCTGACTTTAGAAACAGTAGTACAGATGTGTGAGGATTCTAGTCTTCTTGTTCAGTTGGATTCACTGATGTACTTTTCCTCAGATTTTTTTTCTTTAATTTTTCTGGAATTAGTTGAGAGGAAATTTACAAATACTATGTACCTTGTTAGGTAAGTCATTTTATTACTTTTCACTTTCCCGTGCTCTGAGTTTTGTCTCTACCTTCTTTCTCTCCCCATCCCTTCATCCTTCTCTGCTTTTATAGCTTATATTATTACCCCAAAATAATGCAAAGGGTATAATTCTACAGGGTTCTTTCCATAGGCAGCTCCTCTGAAACAACTCAACAAACCTCTCCTATTTTAGTACTTCTTTTTTCCTAAAAGGTTTAACCTTACATGGCATTCTTAGTGACTTTAAAGAAAGAATTTGATTATATCAACCAAGCAAACTGAGTATAATAAATATAATAACCTTTTCACTTTCCTTGTGTCAAAGAAACTAGCGTCTCTGTGGAGGCTGACGACACAGAACGGGTTTGTAGAGGCGCTTTCCTCCACAGGCCCAAGCTGTCAGGACTGGACCTGGACCATGGAGATGTTAAAGAAGCAACAGTGCACCACTGCTGCAAGCCAACTGGTGCTCAGACAGGGGACACTAAGTGGCACCTGTGGGCCACTCAGCACGGTACACAGGGATCACGACTGAGGACAGAAGAGGACAGCAAGCAGGCTGGCACCGCCTGGCTTCCTCTGACCTCCTGCCATTCCCCTCCCAGAACTAGGAAACAGGAGCCTTGTCTCACTTTCTTCTGAGGCCCTCTGTCCTGTGCTAATTTGTAGACTAGAAAGCTTACAGGAAACACGAGAACCAAGTTTGAAAAAAAACCAAACAAACCAGGATCCACCTCCTTGAGAACGAAAATTAGAATTGCTTTTAATTATCTGAGGTAACTTAGAAAGATGGGCTCAGACAAGTTTTATTAAGAAAAACGGAAGGCCAGAAAAGAGCTAGAAAAGAGAATTTGCCAGACAACAGGTGAGAGTAGATATTAGAAAACTTATGGTGTTTCATGTTGACACAGCCAACCAGGAAAGACTGCTTACTAAACCAGCTGTCTCAGTTTACTGAATAGCCTTGGAGATGGAGTGCAGAGGAGCAAACATATCTCTATTGCACTGCTTTTGTCAGGATGGCTGTCCCTGTCCCCACCCTACTACCTCTTTCTGTAGGCCCCCGCCCCCCCCCTCGCAGGACTCTGGTGGGTTTGTGGCCCAGGTACCTCCAGGTAAGGGATAATTTCCACTTGGTGTGCTTCACTCTCGGAGGGAGGAGATCCAGCTGTGCACTGCAGCCTGGGAAGGGCTGATGATCCACCCTGGTCTCCTCACACCACAGCCTCCACTCATGAGACTTCTGTTATTCCAAAACAGTGCTTGAGAAACCTCTAAATTTGGGGTGCGGGGAAATAAGTCTCTGTCCCCTCTGTGACAACCTGGGAACCTTCAGAGCCACACTTTGCCAGGAATGCAAGGCCACACATGTTAGTTAGCAAGAATATATTTTACCAGAAATGTGTCAGAAGAGCTAGTATTATAGTAAGCTTCATGAAACTCTTTGTACCCCTTCAAATTTCCTTTTGTACCATGAATGAGTTTCTTACAGCCCATCATTGGCACACCTTTTCTTTGATTTGTTTTTCTAAAGTCAAGTTCAGCAGTATATGTCTAGTATTTAAATATGAACTGTCATATGGCTTATCAAGGTGAGCTACCAATAAAAGAAATAACAATAAGAATAATACACTTTCTTTTTTTTTAAATATTATTATTATTTATGTATTTGATACAGAGTCTCATTATGCAGTTCAGACTCATAGTGATCCTCCTGTCTCAGCCTCCAAACTCTGGGATTACAGGTGTGCACCACTTCCAGGCAGGGCTGGCACGACACGTGGTATCATGGATCAAGCTCAGGTCCTTGTACTTGCCAGGCAGGTGCATAGGCCACTGAGCTATTTCCCCAACCACAGTAAGCCTTCTTAAGTAAATGCCGAGCCCAAAGAAATCAAGTTAGGAAGTTATCATGAACTTATTTATTTAAGGCCATTTAGAACTATGGAAAGTGACAATGCATTTCTTGCAGGTGTTCTTAATTCTAGGAAACCCCCTGCCACCAGACACACACAAAAGAAACAGAGGTTAGGTGAAGCTGCGCACACTGGCACAGTGCTTGGGAGGATCTGTCATGATCTGTCATGATCTGTCATGAGTTTGAGGTCATTCTGCACCACATGGTGAAATTACTACCTAATCCACACAATATGACCATGTCGAAAGAAAGAAAGAAAGAAAGAAAGAAAGAAAGAAAGAAAGAAAGAAAGAAAGAGAAGTTGTTAGCTGCTCAGAAAGAAGTTGTCACTGAAGCTTTCTTAAGCTTCAGGTTCCCAGGAAACCTTGCAGCAAGCACCTCTCCAGGTCTAACTTGAAGCTTTCAGAAAAGCCCTTTCCTTGGGCTTGAAGTCACACATCCTAAAATTCTGCAGCTGTTCTCTTAAGATTGCCAACAAGATAACGGCTATAAAACTCAGGCCATAAGATATAATTTTTTGTACATTTCCTTGGTTATTCTGTACCCTTCCCCACTTCCTAAGAGCCTTTGTGATGTTTTTAACCACTGTTCAACAGGCAAACCATTCGAAGTCACCAGGTGCCTCAGCTTCTTCTAATCCACGGTCTGCCTAAGGGCGACTTGGTTTACAAATGCTGTGTTTGTTTCAAACAGTGGCAATGTGCTAAGAGACCATCTTTGAGGCGCATGGGCTAGACCACCCTTTTGCTTTTGCCAGTGAACAAAAACACAGCTTTTCTACTTCTAACAGCTTGCACTAATACTGTGTGAAAAACTAAATATAGAATACTTTTGTTAAAATCAGATTAGACTAATTCTATATGAAGTGCTTTAATGAAAAATGTTTAATGGTTGAAATACTATAACTCTGGAGTTAAAGTGCAGGTGCAAGGGTGATATTCTACACTCCCCAGAGAGCAAACTAGTACATACTGTGAAAAACCAATTAGGGTTTACAGTTGCCCTGGTTGGCTAAATGTCTTTTTCATGGGAAATTTTCATTCTCTTATGAAACAATCATTTTTGCTTTAAAATATGTGCTGAATTATGTGAGCATCATGAGTTATTAAGAAATGGATTTATTTTACAAGTGAGCTGTAAGCATTCTTTGCTGTTTTTATGAGGTCATCGACATGACTTTTAAATGGGGCTCCTAGCCAACTCTGATTCTCACATCAGTTCATTAATTCACACAGCTGTCTCTGAAAACTACAAGAATAATATATACTGCAGACAGAGGGCCAGTGAGGAGGTGGGTGAGATTTCAAGGCTGTATTTCAATCAGGAGATCCTGCTGACATCATAAACTATTAGAAGACAGCTTAAGCTGTTTGGGGAACAGCAGCAGCCCCCCTGATGGAAATATGGCTGGCTTAATTGATTCTTTTTAGTTTTGGAATATACAGAGCGGGGACACCCAGTCGTTTTTATTCTGCCTAAAGTCAGCACATTAAAGGCAAGCACTGCAGGAATGCATTAGCAGAGAAACCCAAGCAGCCACTCAAGGTGTGGGGATGGATTTGATGGTGCTGATGACATACGAGCTGTTGCGCTGACACGTGAGGGGCCTAGGCAGTGTGGCCGCCCAGCAGTTCTGCTTTATAGACCATTATGAGCGCATCACTTTCTGCTTGCATTTTTCCAAATGAGATGTGACAAGGATAATATCCTTGCAGTGTACATGAGGAATGGATAGGCTCCACCATTTCTTTACGTGCTAACTGGTGGTATCCATGAAAGAGGATGCTCCAAGTACCCTGGGGTGGTACACAGACTGCATTTCCCACTTGATCAGAAAGGAGAACCATGAACATCGGCATGAAAATTTCTTTTGCGAAGAGCCCAGGTTTGGTGGTTCTGCTACCAAACTGAAGCTGGTG
Organism: Capromys pilorides; assembly: GCA_004027915.1. Classification (NCBI taxonomy): domain Eukaryota; kingdom Metazoa; phylum Chordata; class Mammalia; order Rodentia; family Capromyidae; genus Capromys; species Capromys pilorides. The sequence continues at coordinate 8,362 of PVKN010042234.1, forward strand.
GTACCTTAAGCACAGCTAATGCTTGTGAGAATGTCCTCTTTCCAGTGCTACATTTGGCATGAATATGATATTTTCAAAAAGGATTTCTGCTGTTTCAGATCCTTTACATTCCAAATTTGTTTTGGTTACCATGGGAAGGTAAGCTAGCTCTCTCTGAGAGTAATTTTAGTTTTACAAATAAATCCAGCCAAGTTTTTATGTCTTTGAATGGGGAAAAGTTTTACAAAATGTGACATTTTAAGTGTGCTCTTCAGTAACTCTCCATTAAAACACTGACACCTGTGCACATGTGACCAGGGGAGCTTTGGTGGCCCTTATCTCATTTGTATACACAAATGTCTTTTTGTCCATGTGAGTTGAAGCTTTGCATGAAAAACAGATGTGTCCTTAAAGAATGTGAGACTGCAGACGTAGGAGAAAGAGTGAAAAGATCAGATTGATGGAAGACATCAGGGCTGACCCCTCCCTCCAGTTTCCCCCTGCATGCATGCTGTTACACTATTCTCTGTAGTTAATTATTTCATGGAAAAATGTTGTGAATTCTTCTCTTGGAACTATAGGTATGTAAAATCCAAATGACAGAGACTGCAGCCACCAAGAATTATCTAAGATCTCTGAGTGGACAGAGCCAACCACTCCTGGCCTTCTCAGAGCATCTCCCAACACATGGCCGGGAGGGCTCCATTCAGAAGCGTTCCCCTATGGGAGCACTGGAAATGTTAAGATGATGGGATGAATAACATCTTGTGTGTGAGAAAGCTCCATCAGGCAGAACTGGGCAATTTCTGTAAAGAAGGAGTAAATTTATAAATTTGATTGGAAAAAAGGAAACCATTATTAGTAAGAACTTTTAAAGATTCGTTGAGCAACCAATATTCAAAGAGTTGATGTCTCTCTTTCTGCTCAAAGCTCAGGAAATCATAGCTGACAGGTGTTATGCAGCTGAGTGGATCTCCTCAAAGTTTATATGTTGAAATTCTAACCAAAGAATGTGATGAGACTTTACTTGAAGGTGTGGAATTTGATAGGCAAACAGCTTTAGATGAGTTAATGAAGACAAAGCCCATACGATGAGGCTGATGACCTTCTGGGAAGAAACACCAGAGTGTCAAAAATACTCTGTTCTTGGCTGGCCAAATAGCTCAGTAGATTAAAGCACCTGCTTAGGCAGACGCAGCGGCTAGGGTTCAATCCCCCACGTGCTGGCCCTGCCCCTGGGGTGCACTGAGATGGCAATTGAGACTGGCTTTGGGTATGTTGGTGTGCACCTATAATCCCAGCTAGTGGGAGGCTGCACACAGGCTATGAGCCTGATGTCTGATGTGCATAGTGAGATCCTGTTCTAAAATGAAAAAAAAAAAAAAAGAAGAGTGCTCTGTACCCCATGTGAGACTATAATAAGAAGATGACCCTCTGTACCAGGAAAGAAACCTCATGAAAACGTGAAGCCACCAGCACCTTGACGCTGAACTTCCTGGCTGCCAGAACTGTAAAATAAGGGTTGCCAGACAGCATAAATTATGATAGTTTACTGTTAGCAAATTGAGCTAAAACAGTACTACTATGAATTATACAAGTTTGATCAGTGAATCTATCTTTATTTATAGTTACTGAATTTTTATTTGATTAATTGATTGATTATATTTTAGGGAAGGGTCTTTAGAGTGTTCAGGGTCTCACTGCTAGATCAGACTTGTAGTGATCCACATGCTTACAGCCTCCCAAGAGCTGGGATTACAGGAGTACTCCACCACTCCCAGTCTCAATTGCAGTCTCAGTGATCCACAGGGGGCGGGGCCAGCACTGCAGAACCTGGGGATCAAACCCCTGGTCCCTGCTTCCGCTCACAGGTGATTTAATCTATTGAGCTACTTGTCCAGCCCTTGAATCTTTTATTTAAATATTTGCTTTTTTAATTTATAGATTATAAATACCTCTAACTGAGTAACTTTATCTGAATCTTCCAAATTTTATCTTTCCAAATTGCTACTTAGGACATTGAATTATATATTAAGTATCCCTTATCTGAAATGCTTAATACTGAAAATATTTCA
>PVKN010042235.1:0-10414 GCA_004027915.1 Capromys pilorides
AAAAAAAAAAAAAAAAAAAAAAAAAAAAAAAAAAAAAAAAAAAAAAAAAAAAAAAAAAAAAAAAAAAAAAAAAAAAAAAAAAAAAAATTGGTACAAAGACCAGCACAACCTACACCAAATTCATAGATCAGTAGCCAATAAGAGTTGAAACCTAGTATATCGATTGAATAACCTCCCACCAACCAAAATTCATGTCCATATGGCACCTCAAGAGAGCTTATTTAAAAATAGGATCTCTGCAAGATATAATTAGATAACAGGAAGTCATGGTGGATTAAAGCAGTTCCTAAAATTAGTATGCTACAAATTTAAAAAGAGGACAAACCCCAGAGACACAGAAATAGGAGATAGCCATGTGAAAGGAAGGCAGAAACTAGAGTGATGAAATATATTAGCTTTCTATCATGACAGCAAATATCTGAGATAATTAACTCACAAACAGAAAAGCTATTTTGACGTACAACACTGGAGATTCCAGTCCTTCAAAAACTGCTTGTCACCACCCCGGAAGCAAAAGAGGAAGAGGAATCAGCTGGAGTCAACACAATCAACCCATAAGCCACAAACACTCAGAGAGAGAGAACAAAAATAGGAACATGAGACAGCAAGCCAAAACAGTGTCTCCAAAGATACCAATTCTCACAAATGTAACCCATTGGGCATTGAAGAGAGAAAATCAAAATCCACATACTTGAATTATTAGAAATAATATCAAGGGAAAACAACAAAATATTAAGAAGATATCTGACAAATTCACAGAAGAATAAACAGACACTTGACAAAATGATCAGTGAGTCTACAGAAGATACTAATACAAATCCAGCAGTGCTAAACAAAATGATGTAAAACATGTCTGATCAGCACAAAAAAGAATTCAAGTCCATAAAAAGCCTCCAAATGGAAGTTAGAAGATATTTTTAAAAATCCATCAAAGAATGGACTTTAGAAGCAATTATTGTGAGGGCAGAGTACAAGAACTAGAAAACAGTATTGTCCATGACTCATTAATAAGAGATAAAAACAAAAAGAGAACATGAACAACAGATCCAACAGCTCTGAAATGATGCAAAGATCAATGTAAAATTAATTTGAATGAATAAAAACCCAGAAATATCACAAATGGTATTAAAAATCTATTTACTGAAATAATAGTAGAAAACTGTGCACAAAAGGAAAAAGAATTTAATGTACAGATAAGTGAGGTACACAGAACCCCAAAGAGCCACAATCAAAAGAACATGTCCATGACACATCATAGTTAAAATCTCACAGGTCCAACACAAGAAAAAATCCTTAAAAGTGGCTAGAGAAAAGCTAGGAAACATTTATTGATGGAGATCATTATGAAATGGCTCTGTGCAGGATTTAAAATTAACCAATTGGCTTTCTACATTTACTTGTGAGTCTGTACAAGGCCGAGGCCCCTGGTCTGGCGATGGGCAGTGAAACTCACAGTAAGTGAACCTCTCTGAGTCACTGTCCCAGCTGAGGCCTTCAGTGGCCTATGACATCATGATACCTCAAAGGAGAAGATAAAGCCACAGCTGAGGACACCTAGTTCCAACCCACATTTACCAGTCACTGTTACCTCAAGCATCTCACTCCAGTTGGCTGTGGTGAATGTCAACCTGGAGATAAGATAGTCTCCTAATTAGCATATCTTACTACCTGGGGAAGTCTTTGAACTGTCTCCCAAGGTCCTGCTCAGTTCCTACACTTTCCTCAGTATCCCCGTTTTGTTTGAAAATAAAATAAATATAGGCTTGCCAGAAAAGTTGTCTCAGCCCTCATAGAATCTCAAATCCTACTAAAGAGTTTTGATCCCCTTGAAGCCCTGAAAGGATAGCACTTGTGTGGTCACTCTATGTGACCACAATGCAATAACTTATAAAGGTAAATCCAGCACAATTATAGCAGACTTCTCAACACAAACCTTAAAGGAAGGACACCTTGGAATGAAGTTTAAAGCCCTAAAAGGAAATACTCTCTGAATCAGACAATATATCTTACAAAACTATCTTTCAAGCTCTGGGGAGATAACTCAGGGGCATAAACACCTGTACTGAGTTCAATCCCCAGTCAAAAAAAAAAAGCCTATCTTTCAAAATGGATAGAGCAATAAACTACTGTCATGAAAAAAGACAACCTAGAGAATCAAGACCACCAAACTAGCACTCGAAAATATTCTCAAGAATTTCCTAGAAAGACAATGAAACTAAAAATGACAAAATTTCTAATAGAATGAACACACCAGGTACAGTGAGTGAACAAATTAAGTAGAAGTGAAAGATGAAATCAGCAACAGAAAAATAAGGCAATGACAGGAACAAGATAACTCTTAACGTGAAAGGTCTCAATTCCTGGCAGAATAGATCAAGAAACAAAATCCAGCAATATTTTATACACCAGAAACACAGGAGGTACTGCATAAATACACACACACACACACACACGAATATCACTTATCACTGAGGGACAACTGTATATAACACACACATCATAAGAGTAGCTCTCATTTCCTGGGTAGCAATCAAGATGTTCAACAGCATGAGGCAAGCTGTCCTGTATCTAAACTTACCTCTGTGTCTGTCAGTTTTCATGAAGCATTCAAACAGGGCTCCCAGCATGTTTTGCTGGGTTCCTAGTCATACAAGTACATCACAAAACCTGCCTATGGCCAGGTAAGTATAGAAAGCTGCATATCGAACACTGCCCCACTCTGCTCCAGTTATAAGCCTTCTTCTCTATCAAACAGGAACACATAGCTGTGCCTACTTCATAAGGTGAGTAGACAAAGTTCTCAGAACCATGTCTGGTACACAATAATTTTTTTAAAAAAGTTTATTATTATTTGTATTTTTGGAACATCTTGATGAGGATTTTGTCCACGAAAACCTTAAGAAGTCATGCACATACATATGTCTATAAAGCTTTGTGTACTCCAGTCTTGCCCAAATTTAGCTGACCACAGGATCCTTTAATTTCCTCATAAAACACGCTGGTGGTGAGCTCAACCCGTTCCTAGAGTTGCCACCAATCCCTGGGATGTGTTCCCCCATGCTTGTGTCTCTCTTTCGTTTACTTCTACTGCTCATCATCAATAGAATTTTATCATTTAAGCCATGAGATGGCAGAAGAAGAAATAAGGCCCATGATTAAGGCACCTTGACATTTCCAATTCCTCACTACTAAGCATCCTTGGTACCTCCCTTAAAATGTAACTCCAAGTATTACAAAACTCAGAACAGGGAGTATTTGTACATATTTTATTGTACTTAAAAAAATTGGCTGAAAGGACAAAGGGCTGAATGACAATTATAGAAAGCCCTTCCTAGCCGGGTGTGGTGATGCATGCCTGTAATCCCAGCACTTGGGAGGCTGAGGCAGGAGGATTGGTGCAAGTTCAAGACCAGCCTGGGCTACAAAAGTGAGCTCAATGCAAGCCTGAACTGCATAGTGAGACCCTGTCTCAAAGAGACAAAAAAAAAAAAAGCCCTTCCTGATCCTTGTCTCAAGTCCAGAAAGTTTATATCTGTAATCCCATGAATAAGTTATTAGAATCCTGGCAAGTTAATTTCAAATCTATCACTTCCAGTGCAACCACGATAAAAATAAAGACACTAAAGCATACTTGTAGTTATAGGGAGCCAAAAAGTCCTAAGTCAAGCCATAGTGATGTCTATCCAGAATAAAGGCCTTGACCCAGAGCTAAACCCAGGTTTTATTTAGTCATGAAAGAGGAATGGCTTGAGGATGAATGACTGAGAATGGCAGGACATAGGTGAGTAGTGCTAGGTAAGAGGCCTGTCTTTACCTCTGTAATATGCAGAGAGAAGGATATGCAGATAGTAATCTGCATTACACAATTGAGAAGTATCTCATGTTTTGGGGTCTGGTGCTCTAGTTCTGATGTGTAATCTTTTAAGTGCCAGGATGTCATCTATCTTTAGATGTCAGCCTATCTGTAGATTGGACACCAGCCAACAGCGTGAAACATTGGGTCTTTGTCCCATCTCAATCCAGCTCCTATTAAAAGAGCCACAGGTGGGGGTTACTCGGGAAACACAGATGCAATCTTCAAAGACTACCACCAGCACTTTGGTTAGACCAATATGTATTGCTTAAAGCCAACTGAAGGAATAAAGAAAAGTCCTAGCCAGTTCTGCACATATCAATATGAGGAAATAGGATCAGGCACAACCAGAATAGAGACAACTGCTCTTCTTTCAAGGAGAGTCACCTAGGTGGTCCACCACAGTTTACCTATTTTTGCTTTGAAGAAGATGGAGCACAGTCAGTTGTGGCTATATGGCTTCTAGCTGTTGCTGGGCTGAGAATCCTCCATGACACACTTTAATGAGAAGTTTTACAAACAAGAAGATTAGTATATTAATTTCAACATAAAACCAAAGTGAGTCATAATAAATGCAAATGGTTTTAGATTTTTTTCTACAGCATCAGCAAACTTATCATAATCTTTAACTTGGGTATCAAGCATGGCTATCTGTTGTGACACTGACAGCACTTTTCTCTGAAGATCATCTGGATATCCACAGTAATATTTTTTATTGTTTCTTGTATATGTTATTGTATCATTTTCCAAGGATGTAGACTTTTATCATATGCTGATGGGGTGCTATAAAAGCGAGTCATAGGATGGTGATGCTTCAATCCTAATTGCAACAGTAAAATTTTTAACTGATCTCCCATTTACAGGACAGAGATTTCCAGAATGCTCCCTTGGATTTTTAACTTTATATTAATATTTTACTGAATTTTCCAGCTGTCACCAGAAATTCTTATCCAACTGTCTACAAAGTGAGCAGTTAATATTGAATGAGCTAACACCATAGAGCCAATAGCCGTGCTGGCTATCAAAAGCACCAAGCAAGTTGTCCTTGCTATAACTAATCTTAGTATCCTCTTGGTCCAACTGATAAACTCTGTTAACTAATATTTCTACCAAGAAAAAATAAAGTGAATGATAACCATGGTTCTGTTAGATTGACTGTTTCTGACTGTCCTGCTTAGGTCACAGAGGGCTTATTTACAGTATTCTGGGCAAAGTGCAAAGGATAATCATAAACAACCCAAGGACAATGACCACATCATTCCCCAATGCAGAGTTAGAAACAGAACAATGAGAACTCTGTTCACTGCATTAGCACAATATAATCATTCCTCTTTCTATTTATATCACCTAGAATACTGAGTAGTATTAGTTTGAGAATTGGAGCATGTTAAAATCAATCAATCTGAAGAATCCCACCTTCTCCAAAAATGTCAATCACAACCCTTAATGTATAAAGTCTTTTAATCCTCACAGCTACCCTGGGAAGTATTTTCATCCCTATTTGAAGATGAATAATGGAGGGACCAGGATTAAGTATTCATGCAGATCAAACAAATTAGCAAGAGACAAACTCAAATCAAGATAGTTTGGCTCCAGATGTCATGCTCTTTACATGCAAGATTTAAATTAGATATTTTAACCTGAAAATGTTATTTATTTTATAATCAGAGATTTTAAAAAGAATACATCTCTACTATTGCCCACGCAGCTTCATTTTGACAAGTATTAACCAACCTTCAGTCACATTTGTAATTTGTTGCATTTCAAAACCACTCACTTGTTGCATTTCAAAACCACCCATTATCAAATCAATGGTATGTGAGATGTTGAGGTTCCCTAGACCCTATCTTGGTCATTTTTTATGAGAAGTCATTACTGTCTACTTCATACAATTATCCTGCTAATGTTATTATTTGGTCCATGCATGTTTAATTGTTTCTTTGGCTTTTTCTCCTCCAGATTTAAAGCTGTTCAACCTATCCAAGTTAAAAATGCCTGGTGTCTATTGAGGACCATTAGATAGAACCTCTGGAGAGTATCTCTGACTGCCAGTTCACAACTACAACCTCTTTCAACCTGAAGAAGCCAGAGGAGTCATCATCCATGGTTCCCTCACAGCAGTTTGGGTTACTTCTTTACAGAGGGGAATGCTGCAGGCAGCTGAATTAGACAGAAATATTATAGGCAGTCAGATAGGGCCAGGCTCTCAAGGAAACAATGTGGAAGACCAGGTGACTTTGTAACTTTGGAAGAGATAAGACACTCCTACATGGGCCATATCTCAAGACAAAAGAATAAACAAATGCAGCCACATACTTCCCTAAGAATGGGCACCAGGGATTGATATTCTAAATAGGTATCAATCACCTTAAAAGAGCCTAAATGATCACTAACCCAACCCCCAACAGGAAGAGACCCTATTCTGGTATTCATGCCCACTTGCTACATGATTCACTTCCCCACTTGGTACTAGATTTAATCAATTTTACCTGAGCAGTGGTGCTTGTAATCTCATTGGTTGACCATAGTTTTGTCTTACCTCATGCCCACCAAAGTGAGTTCCCATGTTCTCCACCACCTTAGACCCACTTCACTGAATAATTTTACTCTATAAAAGTCCCTAAAAGAGACAGCTTCCTGGGGACCACCCTCTTGGGGCCCCCCTTCTGTTCCTCTGTCAGACAGGAGCTTTCTTTCCCCAAATAAATACATTCTGATCAAAAAAAACCAAAAACATTATTTATATATTTTAAATATATTCACCTTTTAACTTGAATATCTTAAAGCTGAAAATAAATTTTATTTTTTGCAGGAGGAAAATCAGTATGTTACCCCAAATAGAAAGGAGGCCTGAAGATAAAGATAAATAACAATGTTACATTATAATTAGTCATCTTTATAGAGAATTCAAAACTAGTGTTCTCTTCCTCCCAAAACACAGATCTGCCAAATATTAAAAGACATTACATATTCACAGAGGCCAAAAAGACATATTTTCCTTAACATATCCATACCCACTGAAAATGACCTGTAAAGGTTGTGGCTTTGTCATTTAATTTCATGAGTTTCAATTGCTTTTGATCTCCTCACAAATCGAGGCTAGCTGAACACTCTGGAAAAACACAGCTTCAAGAAGCATAAAGAACCAGTAATGTGCACATGTAGATTTAACTGCCAATAAATCAAGCTGCCCTCTTAGGTTTTTTACATAATGAGAAACCACAGAGATAAATGTAAAGTGCAGCTTCTAACTTCAATCAATCAATCAATGGTAAACCATCCAATTCAGGAAAACTGGTTTGGCTGACAAGTTTTCCTGTAGAAAAGGACTTGTGGTTTAGCCTGACCACAGGATCAACATCAGCAAAGACAGTCACCTAGGGGTCCAAGAGAGAGAAAAGGCTGTTAGGTACGGCAGCACAAATCCAAAGCAAGAAAGAAGACCCAGTCGGCACAGCAGACAGCAGGCCACACCTGGTGCTCGGAAGCACAACCATGTAATCCAGCATGTCCCTTCCAGAAAACCTACCAGTATGTGAAATACCTGAAAATGAAGCCATTTGAGGAGTATGATCGCTCTTAAAACCTGCAGCCCAGGGGCCAGGGAAATAGCTCAGTAGAATAGGTGCTTGTGCCAGGGCCTAAATTCAATCCCCGCTACCGCAAAAAAAAAAAAAAAACCTTCAGCCCAAGTCCTTCTACTATACACAATCTCCCTTATTCTATTCTGTTTTCTTTTCTAGCATTTTCACTTCTCATTAGCCACATAAATTGCTCTGACATACTAAAACTATTGTCTTTCTCCCTGGGGTGGAGTATTAGCTCATTTGGGCACTGGAGATCCAATCCACGGCCTCACACGTCAGGCAGACTGAGTTCAATCTCCACTCTTTAAATAGAAACTGGGTGCATTACTTGTGAGGAGTACATGAGATAAGCCATGCCAATTTCAGACTGGACTCAACAGCAGAAAGACCAGCTCCAAATTTCCACATTTCCCAACATGGCCACACCACCAAGCATTCAAGCTATGTGTCCTAGTACACAAGTGCTTTCTTTCACCTGAAAAAGTCTAAAATTTTTAATACATCTCCAACTACACTTGGTGTAATTTCCATGGTTCTAACACTACAGATATTGGTTAGTGGCTTCTTTTCAACACAAAAGGTGTAATTTTTTTCTTTATAAATCTACCTTCTCAGCTGGGTGTGCAATAGAAAGCGAAAATCTTAGAAAAGAAAATAGAACAGAATAAGGGGGATTATGTATAGTAGAAGGACTTGGCTGCAGTTTTTTGGAGTTTTTTTATTTCTTTTTTTTTTTGGTAGGAGCAGGGATTGAACTCAGGCCCTTGCACTTGCCAGGCAAGTGCCTATTCTACTGAGCTATTTCCCTGGCCCCTGGGCTGCAGTTTTTAAGAGTGATCATTCTCCTCAAATGGCTTCATTTTCAGCTATTTCACATACTGATAGGTTTTCCAGAAGGGGCATACCCACAATCCCAGTACTATGGAACACTGAGGCAGTGGAATGTTAAATTCAAACTTAGCAATGTAGTGAGACCGTGTCTCAAATTTTTTAAAAAGGGCTAGGAATATAGCTCAGTGCAAAGGCCCTATATTCAACAATCCCTACTACCAACAAATACACACACACAAAAAAAAAAAAAAAAAAAAAAAAAACCCTACTTTTTCAAGTAAAGCTACACAGTAGGAGCCATTACATAAACAAAATGGCATTAGGCAATGTACCTATTATTCCAGGCTCCAAACAAAACAATGAAATTAGTAACAGTTTTTGTTCATTTTTGGGTTTGTTTTTTTGTTTGTGGTACTGACAATTGAACTCATGGCCCAGGCATGGTAGGCAAACACTAGGAGCAGTGAAATATATCCCAAGCCCTTTTCTTTTAATCTCCCCTCTCCCCCTTCTCCTCCCCCTCCCCCTCCTACTTTTTTCTTAATCTTTAGAAAGGATCTTACTATGTTGCCCAAACTGGCCTCCAAACTATGGTCCTCCTGCCTCAGCCCCCACAGTAGCTGGGGTTACAAGTGTGTACACCTGCTTGAGTCTTCTAAAGTACAATAATGTATGAGTGTCCAGGTTATCAAGGGTGCCTTTCCAATTAGTCAATGAAAAATGCCTGTGACAACGAATATATTCACTGAGCATCACCATTCTACTTCTCTGTATCATTCATCCATCTTTTCAGTCTAACTCAACACAGCAAAGAACAAATATCAAATCAGAGAACATTTACATCTAAAGTTCAACCCATAAAACACTACATAATTCTAATAATTCTATCTCAAGTAAGTTGAGACCCTTTCAGTGCTATAAAACCATAGAAGTTTATAGCAAACCCCCACAAACAAGACACCATAAACCACAAAATAGAGCAAATCAACCCAGAGCAGTAATTCAGAATATGATGTTCAATGCAGAGTGCCAAAGGGCTAGAAAGTACAAGTCAGGTTGGTTCAGAAACCGTGGGTTCTAATCCATTCCTCTGTGTCAGTAACTGTGATTCCGGGCAAAGCACTTAAACTAAGATGCAGTTTATCTGTGGAACAAGATAAGATTTCTTGTGTATCTCACAACTTTCCAGAAAGGATAAACATCATTTAAAATATATTTGTACGTATCTAACAACCAGGTTCTTCTTGCTGTGCCTTAGCCTTAAGTATTAGCTCCTTGGAGTCTTTGTCCCAAAAGTCCATTGTATCCTTGTTTTCTCTTCAGTTTCTTTTCAAATTACATTATAGAGCAGTGGGAGCAAACCTATGGCACACATTTGTCTTTTAAGACAAAAGATATTAATGTATGAGTAGTTTTTTTTTCCCAAACTAAACCTTGATATCTGGATTTAATTGCAGTGTCAGCACCTTATGATAGCAATTGGGTTTGGGGTTGCAGTTTGTTCATCATCACTGGTTTACAGAAATAAAACTCTATCATTGTATGTGGATTCTAGACCAATGATAACGTAGCTGTACTTGCTTGTAGTTGTGCTTGTAGTTGTGTCTGTATCTTCTAATCAGTTCATTGAGCCTCAGGGTTTTTTGTTTTCTTCTATTTTGGGTTTTTTGCCTGTCCCACGTGGATTTTGCCATGGTAGCTTTGTAGTATTAATTCAAGTCAGGGATTGTGATGCTTCCAGCCTTTTCATTGCTGCGCAGGATTGCTTTTGCTTTTCCAGGCTTCTCCAGATGAATTTTAGGAATATTTTCTCTAAAACTGTGACATATGTTAATTGTATTTTAATCAGGTTGAATCGAATCTGCATAACAATTTTTGCAGTATGACCATTTCACAATGTTGGCTCTTCCAATCCAGAAGCAAAGAATATATTTCCATTTTCTGAAATTCTCTTTGATCTCTTTTTTCAGAGTACTATAAGTTTCACAGTATAAATCTTTTCTTTCCTTTGTGAGATTGATTCCTAAGTATTTCATTTTTTAAATTTTATTAGTTTTAATGAGAAAGAAATAACAATGAGACAGTTTTAAAACATGTTAGGACAGTTATAATAATTATTACATTACATATTGTTGTCTTCATA
>PVKN010042236.1:0-10423 GCA_004027915.1 Capromys pilorides
CTTCACTGTATAAAAATACCACATCTTTTGTATCCATTCTTCACTTGATAGCATTTAGGTTGTTTCCAATATTTAGCTATGACAAACTGTGCTGCTACAAACATGGATGCATATATATTGCTGTGGTATGATGCTTTTAATTCTTCTGGTAAGTTATCCAGAAGGGAGAATAGCTGGGTTGAATATCATTTCTTTTCTAATTTTTATTTATTTATTTTTTAAATATTTATTTATTAATTTGTTTGCTTGTTTTGTTTGTTTGTTTCTTTATTTATTTGTTTTGTGGCTGGCTCAGCCTGCCCTGGTGGTGGGGCTGGTGCAGCATGTGGTGCCCGGGACCAAACCGCAGTTCCTGCAGTTGCCTGAGCTTTCCCAAGCAGGCACTTTAGACCACTGAACCATCTTGCCGGCCCCCTCATTTCTTTTTTTAAAAAAACTTTATTTTTTGGTACAGGGTCTTGCTATGCAGTTCAGACTCATAGTAATCCTCCTGTCTCAGCCTCCCCAGTGCTGGGATTAAGTTGTGCAACACTACACCCAGTTTCAGAGGCCAGCAAGGCACATGGCGGGCAGTACCAGGGATCAAAACTTGATCTTTGCACTTGCCAGGCAAGTGCTTAGACACTGAACTATCTCTCCAGCCCTTGAATAGGATTTCTAATCCTAGATTTTTGAGGAGTTGCCACATTGATTTCCATAGTGCTTGTACCAGTCTACACTACCACCAACAGTACACCAGGGTTCCTTTTTCCCTACAGCCTCTCCAGCATTTGTTATCAGTTGATTTCTTTATTGATAGCTGTTCTTTCTGGAGTGAGATGGAATTTCAGTGTTTTAATTTGCATTTCTTGATGATCAGTGCTGTGGTACATTTTTTCATGTATTTATTTGCTACTTGTATTTCTTCCTCTGAGAAGTGTGTTTGCATGTCAGATGCCAGTTTTTGGATTGGGACTTTGAATTTTTGGGGCTTTTAAAAAAATCTTTGTATATTCTAGATAAAAGTCCTTTATCTGAGTGACTGTTGGTTAATGACTGTTTGTTAAGTTTTTGTCCCAATTTGTGGGTTATTTTTTCACTCTGTTAGTGAGCTGGTGCTTTCTTTTTTTCTTTTTTCTTTTTCTTTTTTTTGGCCTTTTTGAGACAGTCTCACTGTGCAGTTCAAGCTGGCCTTGAGCTCACTTTTGTAGCCCAGACAGATCTCAAACTCACATCGATCCTTCTGCCTCAGCCTCCGAAGTGTTGGGATTACAAGTGTGTGCCAACATGCCCGGGTGGTGATTTCTTTTGACTTGTAGAAATTTCTCAATAAGATGAGATCCCAGTTGTTGATTCTTTGGAGTATTTTCCAGACAGCTTGATTTTTGTTCATGAAACCTATGCCTACCCCTATGTCTTCAAGATTTTCTCCTACTTTCTCTTCTGGTAGATTGTTTCTGTTTTCATGTTTAGATATTTAATCCCTTTTTACTTTAGTTTAGTGCATGGGGATAGACCTGGATCTAGTTTCAGTTTTCAGCATGCAGAAAACCATTTTTTCCAGCACCATTTGTTAAAGGGGCTATCTTTCTTCCAGTGAACATGTCTGTTGAAGATAAGGTGGCTGAGTGTGTTTGTAGTTTTATCTGCGTCTTCTAATCTGTTCAGTTGATTCCCAGGTCTGGTTTTTTTGCCAATACTATGCTGATTTTATCACAGTAGCTTTGTAATATAATTTCAAGTCATGAATTGCAATGCCTCCTGCCTTGCCTTTATTGCCCAGGATTGCCTTTGCTAGTCTAGGTCTTTTCTGGTTCCAAATAAGTTTTAGGAATGTTTTCTCTAGATCTGTGAAGAATGCTGATGCTATTTTCATAGAGATTGCATTACATCTGTATAACAATTTTTGGAGTATGGTCATTTTCCCAGTGTTGGTATTTCCTATCCAAGAACAAGCAATATATTTTTATTTTATTTTATTTTTTAATGTATTTAGTACAGAGTTTACAGGGGGTCACTACACAGGTTGGACTCCTAGTGCTCCTCCTGTTTTCAGCCTCCCAAGAGCTGGGAGTACAGGTGTGCACCATCACACTCAGTCTCAGTGGCCCTCTCATCGTGGCCAAAGGGTGGAGCTGGCACTGCACACCATGGATCAAACCCTGGTCTGTGTGCCTGTCTAAGCAGACACTTTATTCTGCTTAGCTATCTGGCTGGCCCTTATATTTCTTTTTTTTTTTTTTTCAATTTAAATTTGGGGTGTTTTTGTCCCTTATATTTCCATTTTAATTTTTTAAATATTTTATTTATTTGGTACAGGGTCTTGCTACACAGCTCAGATTCATAGTGATCCTCCTGTGTCAGGCTCCCCATTTCTGGGATTACAGGCATGTGCCACCACACCCAGTTTTGGTGTCCTGCACAGCAATCCCAGAGTTCTGGGGCTGGCATAGCATATGGTACTGGGCATCGAACCCAGGTCCTTGTGCTTGCCAGGCTGGTGCTTAGATCACTGAGCTATCTTCCTAGTCCCTATATTTCCATTTTCAGAAATCCTTTTCCGTTTCTGTTTTCTAAGTATGATAATTTTAATTGTATAGGTCTTTTACTTCTTTGTTAGATTGACTTCTAAGTATTTCATTTTATGGGGTGCTATTGTGAAGAGTGTTGTTTCTCTAATTTCTCAGTGAATTTGTTATTTGTGTAGAGGAATGCTGTGATTTTTGGGTGTTGATTTTGCATCCTATTATGTTACTGAATTTGTTTATTAATTCTAGGAATTTCTTGCCAGAGTTTTGGGTCTTAGATGTAGAGTATGATGTCATCTGTGAATAATGATGGTTTAAAATCTTCCTTTCCAATTCTTGTTCCTTTTATTTGTCTCTCTTATCTAATTTCTAATGTTTCCAGAACTATACTGGATAGCAATGTTAATAGTGAACATTCTTGTCTTGTACCTGATTTTAGAGTAAAAGCTTTTAGTTCTCCATTTAGAATGATGTTGGCTGTTAGTTTGTCATGGATGGCTTTTATCAGATTGAGGAATAGCCCATCTATTCCAATTTTCTGTAAGGTTTTTATCGTGAATGAGTGATGGACTTTGTCAAAAGCTTTTTCGGCATCTATTGATATGATCAAGTGTTTTTTGGTTTTGGTTCTGTTGTGGTGTATCATTACATTTATAGATTTGCATATGTTAAACCATCTTTGCATGCCTCAGATGCATCTTACCTGGTCACGGTGTATAATCTTCTTGATAATTTGTTCCATTCGGTTTGCTAGTATTTTATTTTTGAATCTATGTTCATGAGGAAGGTTAGCCTGTAGATGTCTTTTTTGGCTGGGTCTTTCTCTGGTTTTGGTATCAATGTAATACTTGCTTTGAGAAATGGATTAGGAGAATTGCTTCCTTTTCAATTTCAATGAAGAGTTTGAGGAGTATTGGGAATAAGTCTCCAAATTTTTTGTAGAATTCAGCTGTGAATCCATCAGGACCTGGGCTATGCTTTGTTAAGTTTTATTTTCATCTTGTGAGAGTAAAGATCCTTGAAGTAGGTATTGATGATCTTCTGAATTTCAACGAAATCTATAGAAATTCACCCTTTTCATTCCTCATTGCTGAAATCAGTTTTTTCTTTCCTTTTTTTTTGATGAGGTTGGCTACAGATTTATCAATATTTTTAATCTTTCAAAAAACCAACTCTTTGATTCATTAATTCTTTGTATTTTTTTGTCTTAATTGCATTAATTTCTGCCCTAATCTTTATAATTTTCTGCCTTCTTTGGACTTTGGGCTTGATTTGCTTTTCTTTTTCTAAAAGCTTGAGGTGCAGTATTAGGACATTTATTTGTTCTTGTCTATTTTCCTAATGTGTGAGTTTAGTGCTATAAATTTCCCTCTGAGAACTGCTTTCATTGCATCCCACAAATTCTGGTAAGTTTTATTTGAATTTTCATTGAAATGTAGATATTGTTTAATTTCTTGTTTAATTTTATTTATGACCTATTTGTTCCTGAGGTGTATGTTATTTAGTTTCCATGTTTTTATTTTTTATTACTTGAAGTTTCTTTTGTTTTTAGTTTTTAGTTTCATTGTGCTATGGTCAGATAATATGCATGAAATAATTTCAATTTCATTTCATTTACTTAGACATGATCTATAGACTAATATGTGCTCTATTTTACAGAACATTCCTTGTGCAGTTGAAAAATCATGAATTCAAGACGTTGGGTGGAATATTCTGTAATTGTCTGCTAAGCCCATTTGTTCCAAGTTTTGATTCAGTTCTGCTACCTCTCTGCTGATTTTTTTGTATAGTTGATCTGTCTTTGATATAATGCATTGCTAAGGTCCCCTGTTATAATTGTGTTATTTGTTATTTGATTTTTTCATGTTCTTTAAAATTTGTCTTACATAGTTAGGTGCTCCCATATTTTCTGCATACATATCTATGATTGTTATTGCTTCCTCTTGAAGTCTTCCACTAACAAGTATGTAGTAATCTTCTTTATCTCATTTGATCATTCTTGGTTTAAAGTTCACAGTATCTGTGAATGTGAGATGAAGTTCCCATTATCTGAGTTTCTGGCACATGAAATATTGTTTTCCATCCTTTGACTTTCAGCCTATGAATTTTCTTTTGAGTTAAATGCTTCTTGTACACAGCATATGATTGGATTTTTTTTTTTATCCACTCTGCCAGTATATTTCTTTTCATTGGTGGATCGAGATCATTTACATTAGTGATTACAATGAATATGTATTAACTCATCTTTGTTGTGTTATTTTCCTGCTGTTGGTTCCCTGCTCTAGCCCTGTGTTTAATTGCTTGCCCTGTTTGGTGGTTTCTATTATTGTGCTTGGAATTTTGTTCTCTTTCTAGAATATCTTTTAGTACGCTTTGTAGGGTTGGTTTGGAGGCCATGAATTTCTTTAATTGTTCTTTGCCATGGAAGTGTTTTACTTCTCCATTAATTTTGAAAGAGTGTTTTGCAGGGTATATAAATCTGTGGTGGGAGGTGTTTCTTTATGATTTGAAATACTTTACTCCAAGCTCTTCTTGACTTGATAATTTGTATTGGGAAATCTGCTGTGATTCTGATGGGCTTTCCTTGAATTGTCATCTGTTTTTTCTTAACAGCTTTTAGTATTCTGTTCTTGTGCTGAATTTCTGGGATCTTGATTATTGTGGGAGACCCCCTGAGTGACTCTCCTTGATCTGCAAACTTAAGTTTTTTTTTTTTTTTTCAGGATCAGTGTTTGAACTCAGGATCCTGTGCTTGCCAGGCAGGCACTTAGTCTACTGAGCTATCCTCCCTCCCCCCCTCTCCTTGAAAGACGAGCAGTTGCTTCCATTTTGGCTGTTCCTGACCCTATTTCCACGTATTGATATGTACAGAGCTGGCTAGGACTTTTACTTAGCCCTTCCCTTGGGTTTAAGCAATGCATATTGGCCCAGCAGAGGTGCTAGTGGTAGTCTTTGAAGACAGCATGCATGCTTCCCTGATAACCTCCACTTGCTGCTCTTTAATATGAGCCAGGTGGAGACAGGATGAAGAGCCAATGCTCCACCCTGTCAGCTGGAATCCAGCCTCCAAATAGAGGCTATCACTTCCTGGGGCTTGAAAGATTACACATGAGAGCTGAAACTCTGCACCCCGAAACATTAGATACTATCTTAATTGTGCAATGCAGATTACTCTCTGTATATGCTTCTCTGCATATTGCAGAGGTAAATTCAGCCTTCCTCCTAGTCCAGGTAACAGTACTCATCTGCTTTCTGCCATTCTCAGTCATTCATCCTCAAGCCACCCCTCCTTCATGACTGAATAAAACCTAGGTTCAGCCCTGGATTGAGGCCCTTGCTCTGGATCACCGTCTTTGTGGCTGGACTTAGGACCCCTTGGCTCCTCATGGTTATAAATATAGTTTAGTGTCTTTATTCTTGCTGTGTGTTGCTCTGGAAATGGTAGATTGGAATTAACTTGATGGGATTCCAATAACATATCCAAAAGATTACAAATATGAACTTCCTGGACCGAGCTAAGGACGAGAAAGGACTCTATATAGATTATTATATATGTGGGTATAGATTTATTTTGGTTGATACTATTTGGAGTTCTAAAGTCTCACTTTTCTGTATGTCAGATTCTTTCCCCATGCTTGGGAAGATTTCTGCTATTTGAAAATTGTCTTTTATATCATTTGTGTTGATTCCTTTTTCATTGACACCTATCAGTCTATGTTGTTCATCTTTGCGTCATCTTGTAACAATTGAATTATTATTTCCTGGTTTCCTGTTGCTTTTAAGAGATCTTTCTGGGGCCAGGGAGATAGCTCCATGGCACAGGTGCCTGGTTGGCAAGTGCAAGGTCATGAGTTCAAACCCCGGTCCCACACAAAAAAAAAAAGAAAAAAAAAGATCTTTCCTTTCCTGGTTGCTAGCTTCAATGATGTCTTCAAGATCTGAAAGTCTGTCTTCAGTTTCATTCAAATCATTTTTCCAGCTTTTAATGGAATTTTTAATTTCCTGGATATCTCTTTGAATGTTTCATGTATTCTATTTCTTTCCTATATTGTTCATTCACAGTTTCAATCATTTTTATACTCTATTTTTTAAATCAATATCTTCTTTAGATACACCCAGCAATTCTTTTTTTGCCAATTCTCATTATCTCTTTTTTTGCCTGAGAAATTATTTTTTTTTTATGTATTTAGTACAGAGTCTACAGGGTCTCACTACACAGATCAGACTCAGTGATCTTCCTGTTTTCAGTCTCCCAAGTGCATGAGCCACCATGCCCAGTCTCAATCACCGTCTCAGCACAACCTGGGGGCAGGGCTGGCGCAGCATGCTGGGGATGGAACCCCATCCCTGCCTCTGCCTAAGCAGGTGCTTTAATCTGCTGAGCTATCTGGCTGACCCTGAGAGATTATTTCTGATCTGATTTCCTCTATACCTATTTTGAATTGTTTCTTTGTTTCAGTTGTAATCATTTCAGAGATTTCAGGTGTGTGACTTCTCTTTCTTCTATACTGATATCTCCTGAATTTGTTCTGGGCGGGCTGAGGACCTAAGACTGCATTTTGCCCCTTTGTCTTATTATTACCTATTTCAGAAAGAAGTTTTATTTTCATTTATGTGATAATTTTTGGGAATTTTTGATTGGAGGAAGCTTTATCACTATCAGAGCCACTCTAAGAACAGTCTGTTCTTCAGGTACATCATGTCTGTATAGGAGATTTTGGTTTGTGTCTGCCCTGAGATCCTGCCTTCCCAAGTTAATTGAGAGTGGGATGTTGGTTTCTGTTTCACACTGTCTTCTGTCTTTCAGTGTAGGCCTTTGGTGAGGTTATTACCCCAGGGCTTCCCAAAACTATTACCCAAGGGAGAACAAGTGGTTAAGACAGATATGATGTTCCAGGTACTGTCTTAGTTCCTCTTCTCTCATTGCTTGGAAAAATACCCGACACTCAAAATGAAGAAAGGAAAGGTTTATTTAGCTCACAGTTACTGGAGGTTTCAGTCCATATACAGCTGGCTCCAAGGCAGAGAGGCTTGTGGCAGAAAAAAAAAAACCTTTCATGGTGGCAGGCAAGAGCAAGAGAGTAAAGAGAGCTAGCAGCAGCTCAAGTGGCTAACTTCTTTTCCTACCTTAAATTGAAATGCAAATCAACTGCCCCAGGGCAGATGCAACACCCATTTCCACAATAATCAATTACAAATTCCAGAAGCCACCCCGTAACTGCATGAGGCTTTGCAGGGGACACCTATACCCAAACCATACAAAGTACAATTAGCAATAATGACAACATGAAGCAAAATTTAGTAAGTGACAAACTTTGGTCAGGTGAGATGGCTCAGCAGTCTAAAGCACTTGCTTAGGCAAGCTTAGGCAACTGCAGGGACTGTGATTTGATCCCCAGCACCACATGCTGTGCCAGCCCCACCCCCAGGGCAGGCTGAGCCGGCCATAATATAAAAAAAGAAAGTGACAAACTTCGGTAACTAATGTTTTTATTCTTTTTTTCCTTCTTTTTTTTGTATTTTAGGGAAGGGTCTACAGGGTGTTCAGGGTCTCACTACTAGATCAGACTCATACTGATCCTCCCAAGAGCTGGAATTACAGGCATGTGCCACCAAGCCCAGTCTCAATTGCTGTCTCAGCGTGCCCTGGGGGCAGGGCCAGCATTCCAGCCCAGGGGATCCAAATCCCTTGCCCCTGTGCCTGCTTGCAGGTGCTTTAACCGACTGAGCTATTTGGCCAGCCCTGGTTTTGTTCTTTAGACCATAGGAGTGAAGACTAAAGTTATATAATAAAACAGATATAAATGTTAAGTTTGTAAGCAAAGTGTTTCTCCTTGTTAGAGTGGATTTACCCCGTGTTGCTCATTCCAGTTCTGAGGTTTTAGGTGCTTCCCTTCTTTAGCCTAGTTGGACTGGGTTCCTCTGGTCTTGCTAGTTACCTACTTGCTAGTTAACTAGTTGCTAGTTACATAGTTCCCTCTATGCCAGTTCCTGCTGGAGAGTGGACTGGGTATGTGGGTCCCTCCCCTGCTGATTTCTTTAGCGTTTATATTATACAGTATATATCTTTCACTCCTTATCCCTTGTGTTGTGGTTTATATCTATTTGTCCCCGCAAAGTCCCATGTAAATCATGGGGCTTTCAAGTGCTGGGCTTCAGGGGCTATGGGCAGGGCTTGAGTGGGCGTGGCCAAGAGAGGCACAAAACTTTAAACTGACAGCAGGCGCTGTGAGAGGTGTGCTGCACCCCCCACCCCCGCAATGTGGTGGTCTCTGGGAGGTATACAGTGAATCATCCTGGACACGGCAGCGTCCCAGCCTCTCCTCCAGACCCTATAAAACAGGGCCAGTGTCTTGAAACCTCCAGTAACTGTGAGCGAAATAAACCTTTCCTCCCCTAAGCTTGTGGGTCAGGTATTTGTCCCAGCAACGAGAAAAGTAACTAAAACACCTGAGAAATACATCCCTATACATTTGTACCTAAAGTTCAATTTATAAATTAGATATAGTATAGGATTAACAACAATAATACAATAGAACAATTAATGTATTAAATAAATAAAGATTTTTGAAATGCAAACACTTCAGCCAACACTTAGAAGGCTACCAGTGACTAGTAGAAGGTGACATGTAGTGTGGACACATGCAACAGGCAGATTTATGCCCTGGAAGAGAAGGTATGATGGTGTGAGAGTTTGCTTAGAATAGTGCACAACTTAAAACTTCAAATTTGTTTTGAAATGTATTGTCAGGGGCTGGGGAGATAGCTCCATGGCACAAGTACCTGCCTGGCAAGTGCAAGGTTGTGAGTTTGAACCCCGGTCCCGCAAAAAAAAAAAAAAAAAAAAAGAAAGAAAGAAAGAAAGAAAGAAATATATTCTCAGTGATGTATGAATTGCTTTATTCCTGAAATTTTCCATTTAATATTTTCAGACCATGGTTCACTGAGTAACTCTGTTAGGAGAAGTGGCAGAAGAGGGGCCTAGTGTTCATATTTACCTTACCAAACCATAGCTTTAAGTGATACATCTTAATTTGCACATATTTTAAGAACTTCCAAATAGTATTTCAATTTTCCCATGCTCAACCTGTGTGCTACTGTCATTTATTTATTTATATTATTAATTTTAATGAGAAAGAAATAGCAATGAGACAGTTTCTAAACAGGTTAGTAGGACAGTTGCAATAATTAATACATTGCATATTGTTGTCTTCATAGTAGTTATTCAGAGAATAAGATGCAGACATGATATCTTGTCTAAACACTATTAGTATAAATCTTATTATGTATGCTTCTGTTTTCATGCATTTTACTTTTATATGCTGGTTATCTTTATTTAAGCATCAACTGACTTTATCTTATTGTGGTACTAGGTACTAGGGTTGAATCCAGGACATTTGCACTGAGTTTTTTTTTAAATTTGTTTTGAGGTAGGTTCTTGTTAATTTGCTAAATTGGCTAGGCTGGGTTTGAACTTGTAGTCCTCCTGCCTCAGCTTCCCAGGATCTTCATATTACAGGCATGTGTCATTACTCCTGGTTTACTTAAATTCACCTGGCTCAATTAACATTTTTTTTCTTCTTTTTGAGACAGGGTCTCACTATGCAGTACAGGCTGGCCTTGAGCTCCCTTGGTAGCCCAGGCTGGTCTGTAACTTGCAATGATCTTCCTGTCTCAGCCTCCTGAATGCAGGGATTACAAGGATGTGCCACCATGCCTGGCTTTCAATTAACTTTTAAAGAGATTTAAATACAATACTAAAATGAACCTTAATTGCTTCTCAGCCTTTTGGCTAAGATCAAGTGTAGTATCTGTTCTTATCAGTTTAATATCTGATACGTCCTCTATCCGAGGACAATAAATTAAATGGATTTTTGGAGCTGGGAGATGGAATAGGAGCTTGTTCCATCCACTCC
>PVKN010042237.1:0-10423 GCA_004027915.1 Capromys pilorides
TATATGCTTAGATTTCTAAATTTCTGCGTAAAAAAATATAACATTTTTTAATCACATCCTATAGGGAGTTATTAGAATATCATGATTGATGGAAAATACCAGTTCCATGTTAAGTCTAAGGCATTTAATATTCAAAAAGACGGCTCAAGTACCTATGTTATAGAATAATAGTATCACTAAGCTTCTCTTCTTGAGAACTTAACTTTCAGAGCAAAAAATTAGAGAAAAAGAAGGGCTACAAGGATAGCCAATATTTTGACCCTGGCCCTTCAAGGTCAGTGAGGACTCAGGACATAAGAGAACTTGTGCTGTAACATCCTATAACTCAGTAGTTTCCCAAATTTTCTGTTTAAGGAGATTATGGAGCTACAGAGGAGAAGGATTGAAGATATACAGTGTGCCTAAGGAGAGTCATCTGTAGAGAAAACATTCTCTCAGGCTTTCACAGAGAACAAACTGGTCAAGCAATGGCTATGACTCATCCAGATAGCTGACAACAACAACAATTCTACAAAGCACTATACATGGTTCCAAAGTAAATCCTAAGGGGATTTGACTGACCTTGGGAGATACATGTTTTTCTATACAGGTTTTGCTTAAACTTGTCCTTAACCACCCAGCAGAAAAAGTTTAACCACAGGCATAAAACATAAAGTTAGATTACAATGCTGAGCTGTAAAAGGTTTAAATCAACAGCTTCCAACATTGCCAGTTTTACCAACAACCCACCGTGATTATCAAACATCAGATTATGTATACAACTACTTTCTCTTAGTTCAATAAGAAAATTTTTTTGGTACCAATACTGATCAGAAAAATTATAACGTCGACACTATGTGCTCTGTATAACTAATAGAAGGACAACAATATGCATTGTATCAAATATTGGAAATGTACTACTAATGTGCTTTGAAACTGTCACATTGTTATTTCTTATTAAAGGTAATAATAATAAAATAATAATAAAAATAATAAAAATAAAAATAAAAATAATAATAATAATAATAATAATAATAATAATAATAATAATAATAAAAACAAAGCCCATGTCCAGGGCCAGGGACTCTGTCTTCAGGCTTCAGGTGTATCTTTGTTTGAGTTGATCCAGAAAGACCTGTGTTCTTGAAATCTTTCTTAAAGTACTGAAGGTATGATTTCCTTAAAGTGTTCAGATCTTAGAGATCATGTAGAATCAGTGAAAAGTGAGTGAATCCAGACAAAAGCAATCTCCAGCTCTTTGTTCCCAGAAGGAGATCTAACTGAAGAGGATAAATCTGAACAATACCCTCCAAAAACATCAGTGTTCACATAGAAGAAAATTATGGATGGGTTAAATAAGCATAATTAAAACTTTAAAAAGTATAACAATCACAAATAAGAGAAAAAAACACAGATACTCTATACCTGAAAGATATAATCGCTGATCTAAAGTTCCCAGTGAAGTCTTCAAAAAAGTAGTTATTTAAGGAAGGAATAAGAATTGAAGGTGAAGTCTGGGAATGTTTCACTGCTTTGAATAACAGCAGCAGCAACAACAAAGTCATAATAAAATTTTCACCACAATTTTTAGGAAAAAAGTTTGAAAAGGGAAAAAATTATTGATAATGTTAATTCATAGTCTAATTTAGAATATGTTACCAGTGTGAGAACAAGAAGTGCCAGCTCTATAGCATTGGTTCAAACAAAAACAAACAAGCAGTTCTTAAAATTTATGTAAGTATAAATTATTAATTAACAAATGAAAAAATGCATTCTATCCTACTATTGTCATAAAATAGGCATGAAGGTTGAAAAATTCATGCCACTGATTTTGAGTTATTAGACCAAAATAAAGCTTCTCTATCACATAAATTAGATTCTAATAACTATAATTTGTCTCAGGTCAATTCAAGGCAATGAGAGAGATCAATCAATGCCTGATAGATACATAATTGATTACAAAAGGTTATCTTAGTCCCCCTCAAAGACATAATCA
Organism: Capromys pilorides; assembly: GCA_004027915.1. Lineage (NCBI taxonomy): Eukaryota > Metazoa > Chordata > Mammalia > Rodentia > Capromyidae > Capromys > Capromys pilorides. Next base: position 1,976 of record PVKN010042237.1, read on the forward strand.
ATTACAAACTGCAAAGGAAGAGAGAAAGGAACTACAAAATACCAGAAAACAATGAACAAAATAGCAATAGCGATTGCTTATTTCTCAAGAATCCCTTGGAATATAAATAAGTACCACATAGAGCAGCTGAATCCATTAAAATAGTAAGATGCAGAACTATCCTCTCACAGAAGATTCCTAAATCCACAAGAGCACACATATTTGCTCAGATTTTAGATTCAGTGGAAGATTTGCAGAAGGACAGTTCACAAAGATTGGAGATCTTGAGAGAGATGGAGTTTCTCTAACTCATGTTTATTCTCTGCTAGAAACAACCTTGTATGTGCTTCTCACATACAAGCAACCTCAAACTGATACAATGATATTGTTAGTTTCCTTAATCAACATCAAAATAAACACAGAAAATTCTAAAACGTGAAAGATGGGGCAATTCCAGATATAGAAACACTTGTAACGGCAAGTGTGTTGTCCACCTCAGTGGGGAATGTGTTCACCTTGCGACATAAAATTATTTTCTGGACTTTACATAATAAAGACATTTTCAAAATCACCTGTTTGAATCCCTGCACTGACACATTATCACTAGATCTGACCTCAAAACCCATGTCCAGGGCACCAGGGGCTCTGTCCTTGAGCTTCGGGTATATCATTATTTGAGTTGATGGGGAAAGATTTCTGGAAATCTTCCTTGAAGTATTGAAAATGTGATTCTATTAAAATGTGCAGATCTTAGGGATTGTGCAGAATCAGTGAAAAGTGAGTGAACCCAGATAAAAGCAAGCTCCAGTACTTTGTTTCCAGAAAGAGATCTTGCAAAGAAGCTCAACATTTCCAGACTTTACTTTCAATTCTTATCCCTTCCTTAAATAACTACTCTTTTCAAGACTTCCCCTGGAACTTTAGATTACTGATTATATCCCTCAGGGATAGACTATCCATGTTTTTTATATTCAAACTGATTGAATACAATCAGGTTGTATTCTTGTTTGCAACATCTTTAGGACTTATGCAAAAGTCAAAGACAAATATGTAAATAATGAGGAAACAATGTGTTTGTGGACACTTTCACCAGTTGTCAGTAACAGTGGCTATGTTCATGCTCATTTTATCTCTGCAAAGTTACATCTATCCAAGGAAGTCCCTACTCTGCCCCCCACAAGCTCAACAAGTGAACAAAATGTTGCATGTGATGTAAACTCTGCTGAGACCTCTTCCCACAGCCAGGAACTTACAGAATTACACTCATCATAAAAATAGAGGGAGGCTCAGTACTGAGTGCAATATCTTAAATGTGAGGAAACTCGGGAAATAGAGAATAAGAATTCATCCTGAGTAGAACAGATACTATGTTCAGAAAGTGAGATAAACAAAAATTAATGGAACACAAAGTGGCAAAGGGATGCTCAGGGCTGGCTCAGTGGTCTAAAGTGCCTGCTTAGGCAATCTTAGGCAACTGCAGGGGCCGTGATTTTATCCCCAGCAACACATGCTGCACCAGTTCCAGCTCCAGGGCAGGCTGAGCTAGCCATTAAAAAAAAAAAAAAAAAAAAAAAAAAAAAAGGATCCTCAGTGAGTTCCAAAAGCAGCACAAGTGAGCCAGGCATTGTGCAAGTTTTTGCCTCTCAGGATTATGTGCATCTGCTCCTGGGACTACTGAAGTAACCAGTGCATCCTGAGAGCCTGCTGGAGTTTAGAGCCCACAGCAGGAAGGTTGATGATTGGGCTCATACTGAAGGCAACTCACTGTGTATCTTGCACAGTAATGCATGGCTGTATACTTGGTCCTCAGGCTGGTCACTGATAAGGAAACTTGACTTTTTTTTTTAAAGAGAAACTGGGAATCAAACTCAGGACCTTGCACTTGCCAGGCAGGTACTTGTGCCCCTGAGCTACTTCCTCAGCCCTGAAACTTGGCTTTTAGAGGTGTTCCTGCTGGTGATCATTCGAGATTTTAGGGCTGAATTATAATCTGTGCTTCCACCACTCTGTATGATACCCATCCACTCCAGCCCCTTTCCTGGTGTCTGATGGATCCAGTTGACACAATTGCTGGATAAAAAGTATCCAGAGAATTTGAAGGTGAGGGATGGGATCTGTGAAGGCTTGACAAGGTAAGGACCTGGAATGGGACACCTATGGACAAAAGCCCTCACCTTCAGTCAAACGCAACAAATATCCTGTGCCAGATCTCTCAAGGAAAACTCTAAGACACTCACAACAAGGAGCTTTCAGTATTAAGTGGAGCAACACCAAGAATTCTATACTCTGATGAAGGCTACTGTGCAAGAGAGTGGGGCTTGTCAGCCAGGTCTGGGCTTTCACCTTGAAATAGGGGCTGCTTTGCATAGAGGAGGTCTTTGAAGGTATAAATAGGCCAAGTCTGTGGAAAAGGTTTCACCATCTGATTAGAGAAACAGGAGTCCAAATCTCCCAGGAACTCTTTCCTACATCACTACACTATCCCATCTCAGAGAAAGAGGAACCACAGTAGGACACAGGGTGAAGATTGTGTGCACAGGAAATGGCAAAAAATTTATTCCAAAGGTATATGATGAAGAGAAGAGGATGAGATTTCCTCAGGGGATTAGCATTTGCTATGCCTGTGAATTCCAGTGGATGATCTTGGAAGGGGCAGACCATGGAGACTGGGGCTCTTGCTAGAAATGGAAAAGAAGGAGATAGATTTAGAAAGAGATCTATCTATGCTCCTTATCCAAAGCCTTGTCTGCTGTTTTCCTGTTCATTTTTCTCTTTATATTTCCATCCATGGCTGTGGTGCTCCTCATTCAGCTGGGATCCTGTGTACCCAGGTTCTTTCAAGCAGTCTGTATTTGAAAGGCTTCAGTCCTTGTGTGTCTGTGTGATTCTAATCTAGGCATTATCAGTTCAGGACACTATATAGAGAAAAGGTAGGAGAAAATTCCACTATCACACAGGGCCATCTGCTCCTCTCCACCTGCGCCTTGAGGTAGGATGCTTCTGATACAGTGTTATCTGTGACATGATGCAAATCCTTGGTGCCAGTGAAGGATACTCACCTCCCATTCTCATTTAGTCTGCCTTAGTCTTGAGAAAAGGAGAATTAATTGGGGGGAGGGGAATGATCATAGGTCAATGGCACACAGTTTTGAAACCTAGACTGGTCCACCCAACCAGCCTATTCCCTTGCTGAATTAAGGAGTTCATTGCCTTGCTCCCTGCAGGTCCTATTGAGGCTAACACTACATGGCCCTGTGCACACCAGTGGAGCTGCCCTGGGCTAAGGATCCCAAAGAGATAGACTATTTTTCTTTGTCCTGCATGAAAGGTAAATCTGAATGGCCATACTCATGCAATACCAGAACAGATACACTGACAAGAGTAAAGCAGGTTTATTAAAAGCACATGTGGGGGCTGCCTTGGGGATCAAGGCAGCACTGGAGTGATCCGAAAGGCTGGAGGGTTATGAGAGGGTTTTCAATGAAGTTTAACTGAAAGAGTTGGAACCAGGAGGGAGCTAAGAGGTGGAGGGTCTTATGAGATAGGAGGTTGGCCAGGTGGTGTAGGGAGTATACCGAAATTGGATGTTGAAGGGTGAGTTTTAGAGCTTCTTGGGTGAGGTTGGCAGCCACCACCAAGACTCATAGATAGGGTTACCACCCTTTTATTGTGTGGTCTAATTGCTTTGATAGATATGCTGCGACTGGAGCTAGGGAGGGTCCTTTGTATTGACATAAGATTCCAAGGACTATACCAGAGTTTTCTGTTGTAAACAAGTGGAAAGGCAGGGTGAGATCTGGGAGAGCTAAGGCTGGGACTTTTAGGAGGGCTGTCTAGAGGTCCAGGAAGGCCTCCCTTGATAGTAAGGAAGGGTTGAGGGGTTCCTCCAGAGGACCGTGGGTGGCCTTATAAAGAGGGCAAACAAGTGTAGCGAAGCAGGGTACCCAAAAGCGAAAAATATCTGGCTAGGCCTAGGAAGGAAAGGACCTATTGTTTGATTGTGGGGACAGTGAACTCTCTGAGGGCTTGTTTTTGTCTATAGCAAGGTCTCATGTGGTGGGGGTGAGCTGAAAGCCTAAATATCTGACTGAAGTCAAAGATAATTGTGTTTTGGATTTGGGAACCCGATATCCCCTTTGTGCTAGAAAGCTAAGGAGGAGAACGTGTGAGTAGCAGGAGAGGGAGGGGCTGCAAAGGAGCAAGTCATAGATGTATTGGAGGAGGGCTGTCTTAGTTACTCTTCTCTTGTTGCTAGCACAAATACCCGACACCCAAAATGAAAGAAGGAAAGGTTTATTTAGCTCACAGTTACTGGAGGTTTCAGTCCATACTTGGCTGGCTCCAAGGCCGAGAGGCACATGGCAGAGAGCAGCAGTTCATGGTGGTGGAACAGCAACAATATGGTGACAGAGGCAACAGAACAACCAGGGGAGCAGAGAGCAACACCATGAGTCTGCCTTTCTGTCTCATATTATATTCAGGCTCTGTGCGTCAGCCTATCTACCTTAGGTTACACCCACAATCCCAGAAGTACTCAGACTCATAGTCCCATCAGTACTAAAACACATAATTCCAGTAGATCATAAGTCAAGTCTCAAACTCTAGAAGTTCCCACCCCATTATTACATGAGGCTTTGGAGGGACTACTTGACATAAACTATAACAAGGGTACTGGGGCACAGGTCGAGTTGGGCCAAGTCAGAAGCCACAGCTTGTGAAAAAAAGTGGGGGCTGTCCTGAAACCTTTGGGAGAGGACTGTCCAGGTGAGCTGGGTAGCCAGTTGAGAGGCAGTGTCCTCCCATGTGAAAGAGAAGAGAGGGTAAGCAGAAGGGTGTGTGCGTGTGGGTGGGGGGGAAAGGCATCTTTAATGTCCAGCACTGAAAAGTGGGTAGTATTTGGAGGAATTTTGCTGAGCAAAGTGTATGGATTATTGACTATGGTAGTGATTGGCTGGACTGCTCTTGCACTAGCCTATAGGAACCATTGGGCTCAATAACAGGGGGGATAGGGGTAGTGTAGGGGAAGTGGTTTGGTATTAAAAGTTTTTGTTTAAGTAATCTTTCTATTAGGAGTTTTATGCCTTGTCTATGTTTAAGGGAGATGAGGAGTTGTGGGCAGTTAGGAAATAAGGTTGGGTCTTTAAGAGTTATTTTAATTTATGTATGATGTGTGGCTGTGGTAGGCTGGGAAGTATCCTGTATCTGGGGATTGACCTTATATAAAGGAAAATATATTGGAGAGGTTGGAGTACCTGGGGTATTAGAGGGTAGTAGAGCTAGTAGAAGAGAGGGGTCAAGGGTTTGGGGAAAGAGAGATGTGGGGTTTAGTTCAGGCATTGTGCCCCAATAGGGGTGTAGGGCAGGAGGGCATAATGAGAAATGAGTGTGTAAAAAGTTTTGATCTTATTAAGCAGGGCACAGGCCCTGTTGAGAGTGGTTGATGGAGCTGGCCTTCAACTTCTACTACAGTAATTCTTGAAGGGAATGTTGGCCCTCGGTATGATGGGAGGATTGACCAGTAGAACCCCTTGTCTAAAAGAAATGAAACAGGCTTACCTGCCACCTGGACAGCAACCCTAGGTTCCTCTGAGATAAGCTGGACTTTCGTGCAGGCTGGAGGTCCAGGGACCCTTCAGTCTTCATCATCTCTCGCAAGGCCCGGTAGGTCTGTGAGTGCTGCTTGTCTGAGACTTACCTCAACAATAGATGTTTCCCCCATTCTGAGTGAGGGACAGTCCACCATCCAGTGGCCCACTTGTTTGCAGTGTGGACATGACCCGGGGGTCAGCTTGGGGTTGGGCATTCTAGTGCTCAGTGACCCTCTTGTTTGCATTTGAAGTATGGTCCTAAGAGTGATTTGGCATTCGATTTAGGGGCCTTTTTCTGCTGAGAGGACCTAAGGACTGCTGCCAGGAGCTGACTTTTTTTTTTTTGTAAGAGCTAATTTATTTTCGGCCTCCTGTTCTTCCCTCACATTGTAGACCTCATTGGGGGATGTTTGGGCCATCTTCAAGTCTTTTGAGTTTTTTATTTTTTATTTTATAATATCTGGAGATGACTGGGAGATGAAATGGTTACTTAGAACTAATTTTCCCTCAGGGCTAGCCGGCTCTAGCAAGGTGTAGTGGGTGAGGTCTTCTGAGAGACATGCCATGAAAGCGGCTGGGTTCTCATTTGGATCTTGGGTGATTTCTCTCAACTTGTTCCAATTTACTGCCTTTTGGGAAGACTTTTTGAGCCCTGAAATCAAACATTTTTACCTAACATTTGGTGCTGAAAACCCAGGAGGGATGCCAAGGCTTTCGCGAGTGCCTCCTGATCAGGGCCTTGCTCCGGTCCGAAGCCAACCCTTCTGAGAGGACCACGAGCCTTGGACCTCATTTGTTGACCTAACTATCCATGACACCCAAAACTGTGAGTCTTCCTCCACCACTCGTTCAACCTATCCTAAAATTCAAACCTCCCCCATTGTCCAACTTGTTGGGGAAACAAAACAAAGGGGCCATTTCTCCTTCCAGACTGGCTGCCTAGAGTCAACTCCTTTCAATTTCCAAGGCTCCCTTCCCAGCTTTAGCCCAAACCAGAACACTTTCTGTACTTTCATTTCTCTTTCCTTCTCTCCAAATCTTAAAAATAAATGTCATTCCCAAAGGACTCGCTTACCTCTGCCTCCAACCCTGTCCTCTGTGACTCCTTCAACTCATACCTGGGGTAGACAGCCTCTGAATTCCCCAGAGTTTCTTCCAGGATTTCTCTGACACTGACATCTTCTTCTGCTCTCTTTTTCTATTTCATTCTAGTTTCTCTCTGAGCACGATTATCTCTACTCCGGAAGGCTTGTCTGCGCCTCTGGCCCCACTCTATGAAGTCATGTCGACATGCCCTACCGCTCCTCTACTCTACTTAGCCCCCTCTCCAACTGGGGATGCCTGCTTGGAGGGCTTTTGCTCAACGTCCGTTTTGGGACTATCATGACAAGACTGTCATTCTCAGTCTCCTCTCACCCACCCTCCATACCATCTTCTTACCATTATGGGGAATTCTTCAAAACTCTCTCAAAACTATTCTTCTGTCTTAGACTGTCTTAAGTCTTGTCTTTAGAGGCCCTTTAGGCTTCTCTAACCACAAAGTCAAATGCCTAATTTTTCTCAGCCCAACAGCATGGCCACAATACAAGTTGGACAGTGAGATTAGTTGGGCCCCAGAAACTCTCCACAGGGAGAGTAATACCCAGGTCAGGAGGGACAGGTGTGGGCCCTGGACCTAGGTGACTCTCCCGAGTTTTCGGCACCAAATGAAAGATAAATCTAGACGGCTGAACCCACACAACACCAGACCAGATGCACTGACAGGAGTAAGGTAGGTTTATTAAAAGCGCATGTGGGGGCTTCCTCGTGCACCAAGTCAGCAGCAAACAAAGGGGGGCAGAAGACTTTATAAGATCTTTCAGGGAGGGTAATCACAGGCTGGAACAGTCAGGCAACAGGTTGGGGGGAGGGGGCAGAACAGCTGTGGCAGAGCTAATCTTGGCAAGGCTACCTGGTCTGTGGGGGACCTTCAATGTTAACAAAGGAGAATTTCCATGGTTACCTGTCTAGGTCAAACTGGGCCTGTTCTGTGATTTCAGTTTTGGCTCTGAATGGGGCCAAGGGGGAGAGAGTTTGGGGGCAGGATGCTTGGGAAGCTTTGAATTCTAACTTACCAGTTACATTTAAAGCATTGTCTGTTTATTTTAGTATGTGGTGAAATATGTGGATCAAGATTTATTTTTCTGCCCTATGTATAAGATTTTCCATAGATAAATACACATATGCATTCTGTCCAGTAAATATTACTGGTCCTTTTTTTCTGAAATTAATCAGAATAAATATCAAAGAATTCTGACACACAAACAGGTAGAAGTATTTCTAATCAATACTGTGTGCTGAAGATGACAATTCTTAAGTTCATATGACACTTGTGTAAATGTTGTAAAAATAAAAACTATAAAATAAAGCATGAAGGTAATGAGCTTCCTGGTGACACATTGCAGGAGAGAAGCAGCAGGATGAAACCATTACTGTGGAGCCACTGGACACCTTGCAGAGCAGGTATGTGCACTGCTATGATTGACTGTGTGGTGATGTGGGAGTCCATGCGTGCATACGTTTTCATTCACACTCAATAAATGGGCAGATCATATACTATATCTTTTTTGTGTATTTGATTGTTGCATGATATATACTGAAAGGTTAAGTCTCATTTCCTCTCACAGATTGCATTCATAAAAGGAAGCTGTTAAGAACACAAAGTTAATCCAAAAAGTTCAACTACAAAGAAGTAGAAAGCAGAATACTGATTTCCAGAAAGTGCAGATCAAAATGGGAGAAATTTTCTGAAAGGCATAAAGCCTTTTTTTAAGTCAATAAAAGTAGAAATTTCTAGTGTTCCATCATACTACATAGTGATTATATAGTTAGCAAAATTGGT
>PVKN010042238.1:0-10416 GCA_004027915.1 Capromys pilorides
TTGAGCTTAACATCACTATCTGATATCTTTCTGAATATCAAATGCCTTAGACATAACATGAAACAGGTGTGTTCCATCAATTGTTGATATTCTAAACTTTAAAACCCCTATAGAATGTTTAAAAAAGAACAAATATACATTGTTACACAGATATTTTTGAACTTAACCATTTACAAAATTGTAGCATCACACTTCCATGGCCTTTTTTCCTTGTCTCATATTCTATTATCTTTTTTTCTTTCTTTTACTTTTAAGCAAACATTTACTTGAGATAGAGTATAGCAATAATCGATATGACACATATTTCTTTTGAAACAGTATTTTTAATACATAGGGAAACAGATGAAGTGGAATGTGTCATTTCATTTCAGTAAATAGTCTTTTTGGCTTTTTTGTCTTATCATGAACAGTAACAGTATGGAAGTCCCAGGAGAAGATTTTCCTGTGAAAGTCTCCAAGTTGAGGGAGTGGGGTGAGAGAATCACAATATGATGGCAGATGTTTAAGCTTCTAGAATCTTTTCCTGGTGTCTGTGCCGGGGGTGCTTTCTCATGTCTTGAGAAGATGATCCTGTCTTTAGTAAGGCTTTTTGCTTTCTGAGTCAGACTTGTGCCTTTTAGATCTGGCTCAGAGATGATCTCCTGATAACTCTAATTCAAGAGCTGATGGTAGTTCTGAAATCAACCCACATGAAATTGCTGTGTTTCTCCTAGATAAGAAACTTTAGCTTATTGTTCAGTTTCTTGAATGGGATGACCAATCGTTTAGTTATTTCTTCAGCACTCTACTCCTGGCATATTCTTTGTAATACCTGTTCTTGTTGCATTTAATGACAACAGCTAACATTTACCATGATTTTATGAGAGGAAATTTAGCACTGAAGAGAAAAGCATGGTATCCAGAGTCAGACCATCATGTTTAGAAGCTGAGAATGCTATACAAAGGTGAGAGTTTCATAGAATTAATTACTTAACCTCTCTTTGTCTTGTTATCTTCACTCATTAAATGGAGCTGATAATTATATCTTTCCCAGAAGACCATGTACAATAATATGTACAATATGCTCTACCTAGCAGTGGTAAATCCACATTAAATTCTGGCTGTGTTATCATTGCTTTGTTCAGATATCTTAGTGGGCAGGTCCTAAAATCGCATCTTGGCATCTACCTCCTCCTACCTCTGTATAATCTTATCTTTCATAAGGACCTGTCAACTTCTAATAGAACATGGCTAAATTGATGTAATGACACCTCCAAATTTACCTTATAAAGACACTGTGATTTTTCTTGAACCCTGTCCTTGGGTATGGATTATTTTTTTCTTTTTCTTTTTCTTTTTTAGAAGTCTTAATTTAGAGGAAGACAACTGCCATATCCAAGATGAGAATAACAGAGAGGCCCACAGGAGTGAGTTCCAAATTGAACCTTGTAGAATTTACTACCTGGCTTATGTGTGAACTCGAGCAGCAGATCCTCCCTAACTTAAGTCTGGAGAGGACTGCAGCCTTGGCAAGCACATGTCCAGAGAAACAAAGGACCCAGAAGTTGCTCCCAGATTTCTGACTCACAGAGCCCATGGAATAATGGATGTTACTTGTTTCTACTTGCAATGCTTAGGAATAATTTGCTTTTGGAACAACAGATAATTGATGTAAGTTCTGTGATAATTACTTCACTTAAAATATCTCTATAATCTTTATAGCCAGAATGGAAAACATTTTCCACTTACAGATGAAGAAGGGGAAACTCAAGGAAGTCACTGACAGAAACAGTAGGTGGTAGAGCCAAATTTCACACTAATCTTCTTGACTGATAATTCATCTGCCACTACATTTCTTTTCCCTTGAACCAATTCAATTTTTCTGTTTCCATTCATTCATTCAACCAACCAGTCTTTCCTTCAGTGATGGTGTGCTGGCCATTGCTTGGAGGTTTACAGTGAAGAATATGATCAACAGGATGAAGACAGTCAAACAAAAAGCTCCAGATCAAGGATATAATCTGTAAAACATGTAAAGTTATACTGTATGTGATGGTTGATATAAGAACTGTGACAGCTTAAAGATCATTTGGAGGGGTGAAGAATGAGAATCATTTGGATTAGACGGGTGAGATAAAAAATGCTATATGAAGTTTTTCACAAAGAAAAACTTTGCTAATTAGGAAATGAAGCTTTTTCTCTTTTGTTTCAAACTCCTTAGTATTCCACTATATACTTCCTGGATTTTTTTATTCTACATATGTTAGCCTCAGAGTCTGAGAAAACAAAAAGCCTTTCCCAAAGTGCAGAGGCTTCATCCAATTGTTTGAGGGCTTGAGTGGAATAAAACTTAGAAGAATACTTCCTACTTCACAACTGTACCAGGCTTTTCCAGAGAAGTAGAACCACACATTTACATAGAGAGAGAACAAATATCAATGTACATTTTTGTCAGAGTTGGTCCATGTGATTATGGACTCTGAGAAGTCCCATCATCTGTAATTAGGCTGGAGAGCTGCTGGTGTACTTCTGACTCGAGTCTGTAAACCTGACAAGCCAAAGAGCCAGGATGTAAGTTGTAGCCTGGGGAAGGAAAGACTGGTGTCTCCAACTCAAACTATCACAGAGGTGGCTCAAATTCTTCTAAGTTTTATTCCATTCAAGCCCTCAAACCATGGATGATGCCTCTGCACTTTGGGAAAGGCTTTCGTTTTCTCAGACTCTTGATTCAAATACTAATTTCATGCAGAAATAGCTTCCCAGATACACTCAACGATAACATATTAACAAGTAGCTGAGTACTGGATGACTCATGGAAGTTGATTTATGATCTTCGCCATCATAATTAGCTTGGAACAAGCCAGTGCTTAGAGTCATGTCACGTTCACTCCTGATGTGTTTTCCCACTTGCATCAGTCCCTTCACAGGTATTTCATATTCTCTTCCCTGAATTTCAAAGTAGCTACCTGATTTAAATAGTATAGCAAACTTTTCTTCTTTTTTATATTTTTCAGTCCCAAAACTTATACTGGGGCTGTTCTGAAGCCATAAATGGTTGTAGTTGTAATATACAAATTATATCTTTATGGATGTAAAGACTTTTGCTGTAGAAAGTCTTTGATTATATTAGAAAACACAGAAAAATTCCAAATATTAAATAGTAAGGAATAGAGACTAGGCGTGGTGGTGCGCACCTGTAATCCCAGGGCTTGGAAGGCTGAAAACAGGAGGATCACTACGAGTCCTATCTGTGTAGTGAGACCCTGTAGACCCTGTGCTAAGTAAATAAATAAATAGGAATAAACCATTGCTGTCACATCACTGACATTCAGATAATAGCTTTATTTGTGATCATTACCAAGAACAACACTTTAGCGAAACTATATTTCACTAACATTTCCTGTTCCTGAACATTATTTTTCATGGTGACACATTCGTAAGTCAATGTGTTGGTTTTTTATTCTAAAGAGAATATAAAAATAATAAATAATACATTGGAAACAATGCACAATTTCAAAGAAAATCCCAGGATGATCAGTATTCAGCATTGGCTGTTATATTGCATATTGTGATCTGCAGTGTGGTTGCTCAGATTACCAAATATGGGCATGCAAAATTGGACAAAGTAAAAATTTTAAGTATTAACTGCTACCTTCATAAAAACATAGAAATTAGTGGTACACCATCTTAGCCATCCTGTGTATACACATACATGGTTGTCCCCTTTTTTTCTCCTTTCCCTCATCCCAATTGTTTATTCCTTTTGCACAACTTCTTTCCCTCTTACTATATCTACTGTACATTTCAGATTTTATTTAATTCTTCAGGTTTTTACACATGATGTTTATACAACTGGGTCTGATTTACTTCACTTATGTGGATGGGCTCTAGTTGTGTCCATTCGCCTATGAAAGCCTTGAGTTTATCTTTCTTTAAAGATATATAAAATGTATTTTTCTAAAAATGTATTAAGTATAGGGTCTACAAGGTCTCACCACACAGATTGTACTTGTAGTGATCCTCCTACTTTCAGCCTCCCAAGTGCTGAGATTACAGGCACACACCATCACAACCAGTCTCAATCTCTGTCTCAGTGCATTCTGGGGACAGGGCCAGCACAGCACAGCATGATGGGGATCAAATCCCAGGCCCTGTGTGTGCCTAAGCAGGTGCTTTAATCCCCTGAGCTATCTACCTGGCCTGATACTACATCCTTTTATCCACTCCTTATTGATGGGCATTTGGGTTGTTTCCAAGATTTAGCTATGACAAATCATGCTACTATAAACATGGGTGCACACATCTTGCTGTGGTATGTTTTCAGTTTTTCTGGAAAAAAAACTCCAAAGGGGAATAAGTACACAGAGGTTGTACCAGTCCACACTCCAGCCAATAGTTCAGAAGTGTTGCTTCTTCTTATAGACTTTTCAGTACTTGTTACTAGTTGATTTCTTTGTGATAGCCATTCTTTGTGGGGTAAGATGTAATCTCAGTGTTGTTTTATTTTGCATTTCTCTAAGGACCAGTGCTGTTGAACTTTTTTCTCATGTAGATTTGCCATTTGTATTTCACCCTCTGAGAAGTATGGATTCATCTCAGATGCCCACTCTTGGATTGGGTTTTTGAATTTTGGGGGCCTGATTTTTTCTTAGTTCTTTATATATTCTGGATAGAAGTCCTTTGTCCGAGTGACTGTTGGTTAAAGTTTTTTTCCAGTTTATGGGTTTTCTTTTTACTCTGTTGGTTATGTCTTTTTATGTGCAAAAACTTTTTAGTAAGATGAGAACCCAGTTGTTGATTCTTTGAAGTACTTCTCATGTAGTTTAATTTCTGTTCTTGCACTCTCTGCCTACCTCTATGTCTTCAAGAAATCTGCCTGCTTTCTCTTCCAGTAGACTTAGTATTTCTATTGTAATGTTTATGCTTATAATCCATTTTTTCTTTCTTTTAATGTATTTGGTTGTTACAGGGTCTCACTGTACAACTCAGACTCATAATGATTCTGTTTCAGCCTCCCCAGTGCTGGAATTACAGGTGTGTGGTGCTATGCCTGGACTCTGTGGTGGGCTTACCCTGCCCTGGGAGCAAGCCAGGCACAGCATGTGGTGCCAAATGGGAACCGTGGCCCCTCTGCTTGCCTAAGCAGGCACTTTAGTCTGCTGAGCTATCTCTCTGGTCCTTTTAATCTATTTCACCTTAGTTTAGTGCACAGAGATAAATCTAGATCTAGTTTTAGTTTACAACATGTAGAAAGCCAGGTTTTCCAGCACTATTTGTTAAAGAGGCTATTTCTTCCATTGAACCCGTTTGGCTCTTTTGTTTAAGATAAGATGGCTGACTGTGTTTGTAGTTGTGTCTGTATCTTCTAATCTGTTCCATTGATCGTCAGATCTATCTTTTATTCCATCACCATGCCTATTTGATCACAGTAGCTTTGTAGTATAATTTCAAGCCAGGGATTGTGATGCCTCCTGCCTTGCCTTAGTTGCCCAGGAATTTTAGGAATGTTTTCTCTACACTCAATGTGTGGTTTGACATGCAGTTATATTTCCTTTTAAGTAACTTGAAAATCCTCTTAAATATGACCTGTTTCACCTAATAAAATGAGAGAGATAACTTGAACTTGACAGTGAATGAGGATGGGAAAGAAGAGAAAAGACAGAGGATGCTGGTACAAACAGGTCTTCCCATAGTTCATACATACTCAATGGGAAGACAAATCAAAGGCTACTTAAAACATGAGTATCTTCAAATTAATTTTATATATTAAACATATAAATATACATTGGCTAAATTGCCAGCACTCTAGGCCCAAGGTTCCCTTTTAGAGTACCACAAAAAGAAAAGGACAGCAGCAAAATACCTGTTCCTAGCTTTAACATACCTCATAATTCTCAAGAAAATTTTGTTCCAGATTGCAAATTCAGTTGCTGTATTCAGAAGTGTTGTTTCCCATGTAACAACCAAACACTTTTTAGCTTACATTGGATCACTTCTTATACTATTAAATAGAACCTTTGGGTTCTCCTATTAAATAGAATAAGTGTTGTCTCTGGTCTGGCTTGAAATCTTAATATGTTTTACAAACTGGACTCAAATGTAAGCAAACCAATGTGAAAACAATCACTGTGGCACTGCAGCTGTTCAAGCAGCTGCATTCAGTTTCAGCCTGGTCCTTTAATTGCTGCAGTAAGTGAGCTTGTTGCAGAGGTCAGTCAAAAGGCTGACTTGAGCTGTTTCATCACTGCCTTGAACAGGCCCATGCTGAAGTCCCGGCACTTATCTGACTCATTTAGTAAATTTGCTTTCAGTGCTGTCCTCAATTACAAATGATGTATTGCATTTCCCATGAGGTACCACTATTTGTGTACTTTAAGAATTCAGACATATCTCCTTTACTTGAAAGTCTCTGGTAGCTAGATAAATGTTTATATTTACTCAAACACACACACACACACACACACACACACACACAGATGGTCCTTTACACTGGTTCAGTTTACTTTTGGGGGGGTGGTTTATAATGGTTCAGAAGTAAACTCATAAGACCACTCTGTTTACTGCTTTCGAATTGCATAAGATATTTAACACTTTAGGCTTTCATACATGTGGAGACATACAAGTGGAGGCATATGCTATGCTGTGTATTTCAACAGTGTTTGTAGTGGGTTGAGGATGCGCATAGCTCTCTATTCCCTTACGAGGTAAAATGTGAAGGAGGCAAACTATGGAGTTCTAAGCCGCAGCTGGGACAGATCTATTCAAGGCAAAATGAATATTGTGAATAAATTGATGAATGCTAATAAATTCATGTAAATGAAAAGGAGAAGTCTGGGAATATATCACGGTGACATCAATGATGTGCTATGAAGTGAGGGTGATAGTGGCCACAACTACTTCTGAGGCCGAGCTCCCAAAAAAATTTAATAAATCAAAATGGAAAAAACCTCATGTATGCTTGGCTGTTGAGAAGTTTCTTGTAAAATACAGCTTTATAAAGTCATATTAATTTTCTCAGTTTTGATAGCATGAATTTTAGAATTTAAGGGATTTTGAAAAGTTACATGAGTCCATGAAATTTTAAAAGATTTGGCACAAAGTATCCAGAAAAAATTAATGTTTTTTCAATTGCTAAGTCTTTCCTAGTTGAGTGAGATGAAGGAGCTAAAGGTCTCTTTTGCCTGTCTTTGAAATAAATATTCAAAATTGAAAAATAGCCTCTCCCCAGTCCTATTCTGATGGCAAGGGGCTGGGAAAGTAGAGTTGTAAGCAGAGACTGAGGATTCTGAGGGTAAGTCTTGCTTATTTATTTGAAAGTTTAAGGCCCAATTGGCCCCATTCTAATAAAGAACAAGCCAAGTGCCAAGCAATGGAAACTTGGCCAAGGCTAAGGCTTTAGCGACTGTAGATTTTCAGTTTATTTCTGTAGCAAGCACATTAGTATACTAATGGGAACTCAGTTCCGGAGGAACTTCTCCCCACAGGAAAAATAGTAGAAATGAGGGGCCCAGCACAATTATTAGTCCTATTTTCCCAATACCTCCAAATTTAAGCAGGCTATTCATCCTAACATTCCCATTCCTCTTTTGAGCCTCTGATGGTAAAGTACACTGCAAACAAATGAATGGAAAGTTCAATGTTTTTACCATTTTCCAATAGAAAATTAGGGAATAGGATTAAGTGGGTGTGCGAAGGAAGGGTCCATCGTGGGTAGATTGTGCATAGGAGCTTGGCCTCTGCTTGCCGACTTCCAAGTCTCTTCGTGCTTTCCCTCAGCAAACATCAGTGCATGGAAGCAGCTTTTACTGATCACAGCTTTCTGGAATCACAATTGAAAAGCAATAAGAGAACCTAAATTTTAGTGAGGGGTGATGGGTGATCCTGGGTCTTTTTGTCCCCATTGCTGCTTCCATGCCATTTAAAATAATAAATCTTTTAGACTGCCTCCTGTGGAGCCTCTTAAGGAACAGAAATACCTCTGATTTTCCCCGTTTCAAAGTGAAACAGAAGAACAGCTGTGTTTGGATTTAATTGTATACTCCAAGATTGTGGGATACAGTATAGTAAACTACATATGAGCTCATCCAGGAAGGTTTTGGAAATGCAAATCCCAGGTGCAGTTGGAAGCCAGACCATCCATGTCCTTGTAGAAGGGCCACTGATCTTACATTTTTCTTAGTGAGGAGTTGTGGTAGTTGATACATTGTGTCAACTTGAGGAAGGTTGGCTGGATAGGCTCCTCTGGTTCTGGGCTCTGCCGGCCCCATCCTGCAGGATGTGGAGGACCTGCCCTAGGATGTGATTGGTTCCACCCTAGGGCCAGACCTGCCACCCCAGAGTGGCTCAGCATAAAAAGAGTATAAAAAGAGTTGAGAAAGACTTTGTACAATCAGCTCAGCCTGGCCCTGCCCTGACTGCTTCCTACCTGGCCCAGCTCTGCCCTGCTTCCTTGGAGGAGTCCTCCTCTTTGGAGGAGTTTGATCTTTGAGGCCAGGCCCCTTCGGAGGAGCTCTGCGCTGGCACAGGATTTGGAAGAGAGAGGCTTGATGGATGCCAATAATTAATGCATTATATATTGTTGGGAGCCTCAGAAAGCCAGGAAATTGATCAGGTGTGTGTAGGTGGGACTGGGCCTCAGTGCCTAAAGCAAACAAGCTACCGTAGTGCTGAGAAAGACATCCTGTCTGATTCAGGCCAGCTATTAGTTGCCAGGCAACCTTGTGTCATGAGATACAAACTTTGCAAAAATATAAATAAATGACCTTTTTATTTGTGAGTTGAATTAGTCTTGCGCATCAGGCAGACTGGTGACCACCTAGCCCAGCTTTTTGTCTTCCTGTCTCTTTCTCATTCCTATCACCGTGTCTCCCCAGGTAGAACCATTTGCAGTGAGACCAATGAATTCCTACGTTTGGCACCCAAACAAGGACCCTAGTACAAAGTAAGTGTGGGCAGAGGAACCACGTCCAAAAAGCGCACACAAGGAGGGGAAGTGGAGTGGTTAGAGCCAGCAGCAGTCCGCACTGGTGTGCACTAGCACTGGTGCATTAGGTGTAGAACTTGGGGAACGGCTCCCTAGGGCAAGGAGGGCTCACCAGGGCCAGAGAGATACTAGAGCACAAACAGAAACAAAGGCTTGAGTAAGGCCTAACAGAGATTCAATTGCACAAACAATGGGCAATATGTATATATGTATATGTATATAAAAAGTTTGTTTTTTTGGTTTTTGTATTTGTGCTGCTTTCTATGACTACCATAAAGAACTCAGTGTGCAGTTTTGAAGTCAAGTCCCAAACGGGACAATGAGGGTAGAGCAAATATATAGCAGGTAGAGCTTAAACCCTGTAGCTTTGCTCAATTGGATGAGAAAAGAAAACATTCTTTTTTTTCATCTTTTTAATTGCATTTAATAAGAAATAACAATGTGACAGTTTCAAAACACATTAGTAGTACATTTCCATATACTATGCTTATGATAAAATGCTCATTGTTGTCCTCCTGGTAGTTATACAGAGCACAGGGTGTAGATGTGATAATTTTTCTAATCATTATTGGTACAAAAAAATTCCTCTTATTGAACTAAAAGAAAGTAGTTGTACATATAATCCAATGTTCCATAATCGCAGAAAACGTTCTGTGAAGTCGTGAGCTGTTGGTTCCAAGCAGCACAGTGCTGCCAGGAGGAGGGACATAAACTGGGCTCCTGGAAGTCCTTGGGTTCTAGTCTTAGCCAAACCCAGCTGGGATTCCCCAGCTGCCTGCCAATATGTTTGCCTCATCTAGCCACAAAGGCTGGTGCGTACCACCAATTACAGGTCTATGTGCCTGGTGCTACTAGGAGGGCCATGACTGTGGTATCCTATGGCCTTGACACTGGCTATGCACGTTGCTGGCATCACAAATTTGTTAGGCTTAAGATAGTGTCTATGGTTAAAATCTGGGCATAACTGAAATACCCAATAGGTTTTAGGGAGCCACAAGCTGCAATCCTGCCCAAGGAAGCTCAGGACAATTTCACTGTGTCACAGATTGAAACTAGGTTGTAGGGCTTCGTGACTCTGTATCTTTTAAAACCTTAAAATAATTCAACGTGCTGTTGCTACTTACAGCCCTACTGCTCCCTGCACTTTGAGTTTAGCAGAAATGCTAGGACAACAGACTATGGCCCCAAAAGAGTTGAAAGGAATAGCTAAAACAGGTTTGAAACCAGGAGACTATTGTGGAAAGAAAATTTCTTTACATATAGCAGTAAACAGGCTTTGCAACTCCATTACAAAAGATTTGCTAATTGGAAAGGTTACCTTTGCTAGCACAATCAACTGACCTTTAATTGCAACTATGTAGCAAATTAAGATCTCTACCTTTAGGGCCTCCAGGAAACTCCCTTGTAAGAGTAATAAGAGTAAAATATTCCTTCACTTGGCTTCCATTAGTCAG
>PVKN010042239.1:0-10423 GCA_004027915.1 Capromys pilorides
CAGTAATAAGAGAACAGTAGCTAAGACATCCCCCATTACAACTATGTTAGTGCTTATTTAATTTTTCATGTCCATTAATACTTGTTTCATTTAATTAGGTGTGCCTGCATTTGGTGAACATATATGTATGATTATTATCTCCTTAGTCTTGGAGTTTTCCTTTAACAAGTATGTAGTGATCTTTTTTGTCTCTCTTAAGCAGTCTTGGCTTGAACTTTAGTTTGTCTGCAAATCTGTATCTGCTTTTTTTCTGGGTTTCTATTGAATGAAGTATTATTTTACTATTCTTTGACTTTCAGTGTGTGAATTATTTTTCTAGTTAAATGTGTTTCTTGAATGTAGCATACTTTTGGATCTTGCTTTTTGATCCATTCTATTTATGTTTGTTTTGATTATTTGAGAATGTTTACATTGACAGTTATTACTGATATGTATTGATTTTCCTTGTCATGTTATTTTCTTGTTGTTAGGTCCCAGTCCTCCTCTCCCCACCCCCTTTTAACTTCTTGCCTTTCCTGATGGCTTCTTTTTATTGGTGTAGCTGGGATGAAGGTCTTCACTATTACTAAAATATCCTTCAGATTTTGTAGAGCTGGTTTGTTGGTAATTAATTTCTTGAGTTGTTCTTTGTCATGGAAGTATCTTATTTCTCCATTGTTTTTGAAAGATAATTTTGCAGGGTATATAGTTCTGGGTTGGAGGTGTTTTTTTTTTTTTTTTTCCAGGAGTTGAAATATTTCACTCTAAGTTCTCCTTGACCTGTAAAGACCAGGCTTGGGAGGTATCTGTTGGGAAGAAGGACTGCATTGGTTGTTGGACTCCAGATCATTTGTGTTTTGGCTTGGCCCAAACTTTGGCAGAATTTTGCCTGTGTCCAGACACTTTGCCTGAGACTGAGATTAAACATGAAGGACTAAATAATCTTTCAAAGGAAATTTCAAAGCAGTTGAATATTGGGGCAGTGGCATGGTTATTGCTGGGGGCTCTTCGTCAAATAAATATATGTTGAGAATGAAGAGCAAAGAGCCCAGCAAAATGACTTAAAATGTTGTGAGTTTGCCCATAAAGAAAGCGCCAGGGAGGCTGTAGACTGCAAAGATGGAGCTGAGATCTCTACTGTTCAGGAGGAACAGGAGAATAGAAAAAATGTCCTGAGGATGTCACAGGAGGTGGCATGTTCTTTCCCTTTGCAGCCTCAGAAGCACAAGGGTGAGGGACTTTGCTTTGAGGAGAAAGCTGCAGAGCCCCATGTTCCAGAATGGAGGCAGTGGCCACACCAGGTTCCAGAATGGAGGTGGCGGCCACACCAGACTACAGAATGGTGACAGCATAGAGAATCTGTTTCTTGCAATCAGGGTCAGAGTGCTCAGAAATCCAGGCACTTGACCCTGCTCCATCTGGCAGCAGACCTTGGCATCATCCATGCGGCATTTGTTATAGGTGTATGCAGAATGCAGGAGTTCTGAGGTAAGAAGGCTTCCACCTCGATTTCAGAAGGCCTGGGAGGCCAGGCAGTATGCCCCGGGGAGGGCAATGAGTGAAGTTCTGAGAAGCTTACTCCGTAGAAACCTGAGTTTGAAAAAACCAGGAATATGGATCTTCTAAGGAAAACTGCAAAGAGGGAGCATAGCCAGCCTAAGAGATAAGCTATGGGAGCTACCACCAAGAGTGCCATAGGGGTGGAGCTCATGATTTGCCACAGATTGGTTCCAATGTTCCACATGGAACTATAGGACTTAATGTTTGTCCTACTGAATTTTGGACTTATTTTGGTCCCAGTGGCATGTGTCCTCCTGTGTATACCTTTAGGAATGGCAATGTTTATCTTGTGCCTTTGAATGTTTGATGTATTTAATTTTTCATTTGTGTAGGTGCTCCCAGTTGAGAGTTTGCCTTGGATCTTGGAGGAAACTTGGGACTTGGACTTTTCAGCAATGCTGAAACTGTTGGGACTTTGGCAACTCTTAGAGATGGACTAAAATGCCTTCTTTTTTCTTAATTTATTTTTTATTATATTATGGCCAGCTCAGCCTGCCCTGGGGTTGGAGCTGGCGCAGCATGTGGTGCTGGGGATCGAACCATGGGCCCTGAGGTTGCCTAAGCTTTCATAAGCAAGTGCCTCAGAACACTGAGAATCTTGCTGGCCCCATGACTAAAATGCCTTCTGAAGAAAGGGATGTACATGAGACTTTGGGGGCCCAGGGGCAGAATGTTGTGGTTGTATCTAGTTGTCTCCCCAAAGCCTCATGTAAATTATGGGGCTGTCAAGCACCAGGCTCCAGGGGCGGGGCTTGAGGGGGTGCGGCTGAGAGGCGGGAACTGTTAAACTGACAGCACATGCTGTCAGAGGTTTCCCCTCCCCCCCCAGGCAGTGGTTTTTCAGAAGTATGGAGCGAGTCATCCTGGACATGGCAGCGCCCCGTTTCTCCTCCAGACCCTATAAAGTGGGCCCAGTGTCTTGAAACCTCCAATAACGGAGCTAAATAAACCTTTCCTCCCCTAAGGTTATGTGTCCAGTATTTGTCTCAGCAACAACAGAAAAGTAACTAATACACTTCCCATTCCAGCACTGCATCATCACTCCTTAAGGGAATAATGACATAGTTAATGCATAGGACATTCTTCAGCATATTAAGGAATATGAATTTTATCTCAAGGGCTGTAAAAACAATTGTTTTTAAAAATGAATATTACAGACTTACACTTGCTTTTTGAAAAGTGTGTGCATGACACTGGAGGAATTACATGAAAGCACATCCAATGCAGACACTCTTCGTTTAATGATTTGCCTGTTTAATGACGAGACAACTCACAGCTCAGACTTATGACCTATCTCTTTTTTTTGTACAGTTCCATACATCTGTACATTCATAAAATCTCAATGTATTTTTTGTACAATGAATCTTATTTATATAGTAGTATAATTTTTGCTGATAGTACTATAGTTTTGTGTTCTGTTATACATTACAGTACTGGCTAAAAAAGTTATACAAATAAAAACAAACTCATCAAGTTGGAGTTTCCTTTGACCAATTCTTTTTTATTTTTTATTTATTTATGTTATGGCCAGCTCAGCCTGCCCTGGGGGTGGGGCTGGCGCAGCATGTGGAGCTGGGGATCGAACTGCGGTCCCTGCGGTTGCTTAAGCTTGCCTAAGCAGGCAGCTTTAGACCACTGAGCTATCTCGCTGGCTCTAACCATTTCTTTATTCTGAACATTGTAATGCACATACTATATACAATTCCTTATTTAATGAGAAATTCATTTCATGACTTAGTCACAGGAATGGAACTCAATCATTAATAAGGAGTACTTGTAGAAGATTTTGGAGTAACTAGAATTTGAGAGGAGTGCAAGAGTTGAAAAGATGTAAAGAATGTAGAATATTCATAAGATGATACAAAGTTGCCTGGCTATGGTTTATACTAAAGAGAGTGACAGTTGGTTTTAGATTTGAGGGTTGATTAATTGGAGGAATGCTATAGAAATAGAACCATAAAGAAGAATCAGTTTTAGAAATGTTGAGTTTTTAGTCCTGCGAGACATTTAAATGTTGCCAAGCATGTGATCTCACATATAGTTTTGATTCTTTGAAGGTGTAAATTCAGTAATCATGAGCATAGAGATTAAACAAATTCCTCAAAACAAATTCCTCCAAATCCTTACCATATTAAAGTTTCTTTCTTACGTAACATGCTAGTTTTGGTGAGAGAGATATTCCTGTCCCGTCAATCATTTAGAAACCCTGAGGTAATTCTACCAAGTAATTTCACTGTTTCCTAGAGCTCAAAATATTCTAGTGGACTTTCTATAGCTCGTTGATCAATAACCAAAAAAGTATACAAGAATATTAAAAGATGTTAGGGACCAAGATAGATATAGTGTTAGAATTCTCAAACTAGTAAAAGAGCCCTTAAAATATTTTTTCAACTGTCAAAACACTCATTTCTACTTTACCTTGCTGCAGATTATAGTTCATGGAACAGCACTGGTCTTTGAACCTTATTTTTTTAGTAGTGCTGTGATGGTATAATCTCTGTACAGTGGACTAAGGTAGTCACATGATACTTTCTGAATGTAAAAGTATTTCAGATGTTCAAAGAACAAAATTAAATGGCTGAGTAAACACATAACATTTTCTCTGCTTCAATCCCATGTCTAGTCCCAAGCATCTAATTCTTTACTCCTCCATCATACACTAACTTTGGTGAGAGAGGTATTTCTGTCCCGTCAATCATTTAAAAACTCTGAGATAATTCTATCCAGCAGTTTCACTGTTTCCCAGAGCTCAAAATATTCTAGTGGACTTTTCACTACAGACTATGGAGATTATTGGGAGGGGGGCTCCTAATTAATGAGTAAAGATTGCTTATCCCTCTGTCCATCAACTAAGAGTCTTGTCCAATAATGTCTCCCCATTTTAATGATTTTTGTTTAATTATCTTAAACCAATTTTGATATCACTTAGATTAGGAGAAAGCATGCTTCTAAGTCTATAGAAGCTGAAACAAAAAAGAGGAACAGTTGTTCACAGAACGACATATAAACACATAAATACACAGAACACACAGATGAACATCTTTTAAAAATCAGAGTGCACTCAAATATATTTTTGACCAAACTAGATTATAATAACATTTTTAAGTTTGTAATTCTAAAAAGACTAGTCAGAACTTTTATAGTTCAATTAATAGAGATCTCTTACAAGAATTTAAAAAACATAAAAACCTCTTATTGGTTACTATATATTGCAGGAGAAGTAGCAAGATGGCTGTGGTCCATCATGTGAGAGGCACTAAAAGGTGTTGCTCTGACAGAAGAAGAGGAGTGACTATAAGATGGTGGCAGATGGCCATATGGCCTGGAAGATGGCAGTGACCCATCTTGTGGCTGGCACCACAAGTTGGTGCTCTGATGTCACAGGAAGAGCGACCTTACAGTGGCACTAGTAGCCACATGGTGCTCAAGATAGCAGTGGCTTGTCATACGATGGGATGCCACAAGTCAGCTCCCTGGTGTCACAGAAAGAGCAAACTCACAATGAGGGTAGATAGCCATATGGCATGCAAGATGTCAGCAGCTCATCATGTGTTAGGGCACCTCAAGCCTGCGCTCTGATGTCACAGGAGGAGTGACCCTACAGTGGGGATGCATGGTCACATGGTGCATAAGGTGGTGGTGGCCACATGGTGTGCAAGATGGTAGAGGCTGGCCAGATGGTGAACAACTGCAGGCATTCTGGGCAGCTGGGGGAGTCACGTGAGAGTGGGTATGGAACACAAGGGGAAAAAAGGTGGAAGAAGGAGCCACAGGTGCTTGAGGTTCCTGTATAGAGGAGGAAATAGAAGCAGCAGAATCTATAGGGTAACCACAGGCAGAATCAGAGGGTAAAGATGTTGCTATAGAGGGTAGAGTAAGTAAAGACGCAGTCAGAAGAGACTGACAACCTAGAGTTTCCAGTAGATGGGGTGGAGAGGGTAGTACCGGCAGATATGGCAGGGGGGATAGCAGATGGAGGAAAGTGGAAGGCACATGTTTTCAGATCCAACAAAGGCTTTTAAGAGATTTTTGGCCATTTACTGTTGCAATAACAGAAATTTTAAAAAATTACACATTTGGGTTTGAGATATACTCGAAATCCAAGGGTGCCAAGGTTCTTTAGGAGACAACTAAGCAGCATCTGCTATGGAAGATGGGAAGAGTATTTCCCTTAGTGGCCGAGTTAAAATGAGCCAAAGATTAGGGTAAAAGCCCGACATCACTTCCTGCCAATAAAGCCATTACTTTTTAGCCTGGAGTGGGTGCCAATACCCACTTTAGCAGTCTTCACTAGAAAAAGGGAGAAGACTCCGGGTCTAGATGGACAAGGAAGATAGGGGTCCTGACTTGAGCTCACTATTTTTGAGATAAGAGGAAAGATGAGCAAGACCCCTGTGGTTTTTGGGCTCAGGAGTGAGGACTGAGATTGGCTGGTGTTGGATGCAAGCTAGTAATGGCAGAAGCAGAAGCAAAGGGCAGCTCTGCGAGGGAACTCAAAACAGGGGTGGGGGATACCCCAGGACCTACACTATTCACTGATCTGAATCATGGCACCAAAAATGTCAGGTTTTACTGGCAGTGGCGATGGCGTCATTGTAGAGAAGCAGAAATAAGGAGCTGATTGGAGGTTCCCTTGTGTGAGCAGAAAAGTTAAAAGGGCATTGTATTTAGGGCTGGAGTGGAGAAGGAGGAGCAAGAGGTCATTGGGAAGATAAGCTGTTGTTTTGGGATTCAGCCATGTTGAGTCAAGGCCATGATAATTTAGCAGTTTGTATTTGAACTGAATCTTATCAGTGACAATGCTCCTTGTCTCTGGAGATGGGTCAACCTTTTCTGGTTGCTCTCTTGAGGTATTTATAACAATTTTCTTTTAGGCTTTGTTTTTAGGCAGATTATAGTTTTCAGGGACTCAATGCATTTAGTTCAAAATTATTTTTATTCCACAATTTATTCTGGACCCTTTTAGCCTAAACAACAAAGGGGTTTTATTAACTCATAACAGTGAAGTCTAAAGATAGCAAGGGTTTCAGTTGGGTTTGATATGGATGTTTAAGATGCTGTAAAGAACTGACTTTCAACAAAAACAAGCAAACAAACAAACCCCTCCCAAACCCCAGAAAGAACTGACTTGCTTTTTTTCCTCCCAGTCATTTATACTCTGTATGTTTCATTTTCTGACAGTTCTCCTTACCAGCAAAGGAAACAAAACAAAACAAAAACATTAATTGTAGCTCTTCTAGTAATCACACCACCAAAAGAAAAATCTTATGTCAGTAAGACAAAAATCCTGGGCTTCATCTGATTGGCCTGGGAAACAAAAACTGGTTCAAAGTAAGAGACTAATTCTAACAGTTTTAGGAGAGTTGGACGTTTTGTAGACATTTGAGGGTAGGGATAAGTTCGGCCTAAATTATAAGGGAGACCACAACGGAGGTGTGGAATGGATGTGGAATGTGGATACAAAATGGCCTGTATCCTTTATAATCAATTAGGAAAGAGGGTGGAGCACAACTACACTTAGGAAGCACGCCTGAATCCTCAAAGGTAGTGCACAATGTGTAAAAAGATCGTAAAAAGACACACAATGTGTATAAATGAGCGGGAGACATGGTCAAGAGAATTAAATGGGTGTTCTATAAATCAACGGAATTAGTCAAAATACAAATTGTTTCCTGTTTGCTGGTGTCTGTCTTACCAGGTAGCATTTGTAATTTGTCTTCACCCATAAATATTCCTTTTGAAAGCAAATACACTGACCAGAGCTTTCAGGTCTTCCTGCAAGTAAGACTTTGGAAGTGAAGATGGCTTTTTCTCTACTCTACACTCTCCCACCTAGAAGGCAAGATATAAATTCTACTTTACAGGGAACAAGTAACTCCAATAGACGCAGCTAAAATAAAATCTTACTTCATTCACTTAACTTCCCACTCCGGGAGGCCTAAAATTATTTTCCTTTGCCACTTCCTCACTTTTTTATTGTTCTTTGTTAAAGTTGCTGTACAAGGCAGTGTTCTAAGCCGCTGTCTTATTTTCCTTGAGGTGTCTCCTGCATGATGTACACTGCCTGCGTTAGTAAACCTGCTTTTCTGTTGTTTGTCCCAAATGCAAATTTATAAGCATTGAGGAGGAATCCTTCTTCCCCCATGCTATCTGCAGCTCTGCCAGGTGATCTCATGGCCTTTGGGAAGGTTGGCCTGGAGCGGGGATCAACAAGGAGGCCACAGCACCAGGAAGCCGAGAGAGGCAGGGGCAGCTTGCATGAGAAAGCAGAAACTTGACTCAGCCAGGAAAACAGAATGAGCAGATCCGGTGGCCGACTGGAAGGCGGCGGGACTCAGTGCTGCTGGAGGTGAGGACGAGGGGGCAGGGCTCCCACATGGAACGCCACTCTGGTCGGCTCACCAGCGCCCTGGAGAGCGTCTCTAGGCGCGCTAATGTCTACGCGGCAGAGCGGAGGGAGGTCCGGGAGTGCCCGGACCTGAGGATACCCCGCTCCGGGCGGCCCTGCCGAGAGCCCCGCACAGGGCGGCACTGACGAGACCCCCGCTCCGGGAGGCCTGCCGCCTCCTCTTCCTCCCCGGCCTTCTCCGGCCGGCCACCCGGGAGGCGCGGTCCTCTAGGCCCGTGTAGCGGGGCCCGCGAGCCCTCTGGCCTCGGTGTCCGTGTGCGGCGCCCACGGCGGGCCGGCTCGCGTCGGCGCGAAGACCGGGCGCGGACGCGCGGCGCTGGCCCGGAGCCTACCCATGAGGCAGCGCGCCGGCCGCCCGCCGGAGCCTTCCCGGCCCGGCCGCCGCTCCGCTCCGGAGCCGCCGCCTCGGCCCACGCTCCTCCTCTTCCTCCTCCTCTTCAGGGCTGCCGTCAGGGCGCCCCGCTCCACTCACGGTAAGCGCCGCCGCCCGCCCCCGCCGCGGCAGCTCGGCCTCCTGCGGCAGTCTCGCTCCGGGCGCCTGCCTGGGTCCCGGGCGGGGAGGGGCCACCCGCACGCCGCCATCTTGGCCGCACGGGGACCCGCGCGACGCGGCCCGCCCGGGCTCTCGGCTGCGGCGTCCCCGGCGTCGGCGTGGGGCCTGCAGAGCCTCGGCGCCGCCGACCGCGGTCGGGAGGTGTCCTCCTCCTCCTCCGGCACCGCCCGGCTCCCGCGCCGAGGAGGCACCGCGTCGTCTACCCCGGGCCTGGGCGCGGTTCTCCGCCCGGCCCGCGGCCTCTCGGAGCGCAGCGGCTCGCGCCGTGCCGTAGCCTGCCTCGGAGAGCGAAGAGTTCCCCAGCTTACCTGGAGTTCTGACTCGCGTGCCGCGGACAGAGGAAAAGCGCCCCGGGAATCCGCGCGTCAGTCGCCGTAGGCACCTGTAGCCAGAGGCGTCTCTTTGTTCAGCGAAGGTTTAAATCTTTCTGCCAACCTAAAATGTTGGCTTTATTGTTTTCAGGATAGAAGTGTGACTTAAAGATTTGACGTCACTTAGTGCCCTTCTGAGTAAAATTGAGAAAGGGCTTTGGAGGGTACGGAAGCTGCCTCGAGGCCTGCGTGGGTATCCGCACTCACGCGGGGCGGGGTGGGCCGGCGAGATCCGCAGTGGGGCTGTGGGCTGCGTGGCTGCTGAACCTCTGCGCAGCAGTCCTACATCCAGTTCTGGCATTGATGTCCCCTGATGTCCTCTGCTGAAGTGGTTTGTGCTGGTAGAATTGTTTGGAAGATGAAGAGCTTCAGGGAGATCACTTTAGTGAGATCGCCTGTCTAGCAAGGGTCCAGGCCAGTTGTAGAACCTTGGGTCTTCTCACTCGCTACTGGGCGTTCAATTCAATACAATACATCGTAGTTTTGTTGGTTGGGTGAAAACAGGAAAGGAGACTTACCAAAAACAAAACCCAACAACGCAACTTAAATGTTTTTGACTTGTCTTCTGTTAAATTTTTGCTTTTAAGATGATTACTTAACTTTCCAACTTTTAAAGTAATCATGTGGTTTTTAAAAACATATCAAAACTTTAAGTAGTACACTTGATTATTAATATCACTTAGGTTTTATTTATTTTACCATTTAGCCACATTTGCTTTGTCTACCTGTCTCACATCCTTAACATTTCAGAATATGGTGATAAAACAGTTCATTCCTAAATGCTTTACATGGTCAGTATGTATCTTAAGATTAAGGCCGCTGTGTATTATAAATCAGTTCAGTGATCCCATTCTAGAATGTTAAAGATAATTCCCTAAAATCTAATCTCTATATAGTACATGTTTAATTTTCCCTGTAGTCTCTAAAAAGTCGTTTTTAGTTTTATGATCAAGACCTATTTATTACATTTGTTTGTCTTGGTTTCTTTCAATTTAGACTTCTTTCTCTCCCTTTTAATGACATTGACTTTTTGAAGAGATCAGGTCATCAGTCTTGTAGAAGAGCCCACATTCTGCACAAGTATTTATTTATTTATCTATTTTAATGGTACCGGCAATCTCGGAAACTTGTGCTTGCCAGGCAGATGCTTATGCCACTGAGCTATATCCCTGGCCCCTGTACAGTAGTTCCTCCTCATGTTTAAATTCTTTCCTCTATCCCTTGTATTTTCTATAAACTTGAAATTATGGGAAGAGGCTCAAGTAGATTCAGGTGTAAGTCATCTGTGTTCATATTGTGCAACATGAGAAGATAAGTACAGTAGGATTGACTATCAGTAACCTTAAATTAGATTTCTTTGATAACATAGCCCCGGGATGTCTTTCCATTACAGCATTTCCTTTTGCAGTTAGCAAGTAATCTGGGGGTGATACAAGTACTTAAAATTAGTAATCTGATAAACAAATAATTGGGAACAGCCCTCTGGGAATGGTTATGCATTTGAGAAGAAGGAAGGAAGCATGAGATACTCAAGAAATATTCACTAATTTG